>JAIUND010000442.1:0-71325 GCA_034699125.1 Gisinianus flammeolus | reverse complement strand
GTTTCGCATAGTGGAAAAATCAACGGAGCGATCAAAAACCGATTTGATCTTGAGGAGAGAGAGAGAGAGAGAGAGAGAGAGAGAGAGAGCGAGAGAGAGCGAGAGAGAGCGAGAGCGAGAGCGAGAGAGCGAGAGCGAGAGAGCGAGAGAGAGAGAGAGAGGGAGAGAGAGAGGAAAAGGAAAAGTCCCATTTCCAATCCTTGTATGTACCAGTGAGCAAGCGACAAAAGAGAAGACGAGAAAAGAAAGGAGGAGAAGGAGAACTCCTTTCATTTTCATGCATCTTTGCGTTTCTCCTCAGTATCAAAATGTGCGGTCGTTCACGGAGTTTTTCTTTATCTAATGGCTAAAAACTCTAAATACGGTATTCTAAAATCCCAAATCTGAAATCCAGTGGAGCAATAAACAACATGTCAACTTTGAGTTTTAGTTTTGGTCTTTTATTGAAAAAAACTATGTCCAGATTTCAGTATTAAACAATTGCAGTTGCAAAAAGTATCACATTTTGTTATATAATAAATACTTACAATGATATCAGGATTTCAAAGCGTCCTTTTTGACATTGAATTCCCGTTGAAAAGATGAAGTAATGGGGAAAGTTATCATGTAATTCCTTTTCCATTTAATTCACAGTGGAAATGTCAATAAAAGTGCTGTAGCTGTAGGTACACATACGGATATATTGTAGGAACAAAAATTTCGTGGTTGCTTTAGCAAGTCCTTGAATTGAATTCCATATGTATTCGTGTGGGTTCAGCAATTGAATTCAGCCCTCAAAATCTTGAATAATATCATTAAAAGTATCTGTAGGAACATCAAACTCTTCAAGATAAAGAGATGGGAAGAGATGAAATAATTTAAAATGAAAGGTGAATGGGAGAGTTGTGGAGTCAGAAAAGCGTAAAACGAGACTTTCTCTCGGGCTCCCTCTTTATTTGACTCATTTTCCACCCGTTCTCTCTCTCTCGCTCTCTCTCTTTCACTTTCTCTTCATGGTAATAATGTGTGGGCTTAAGTAAATTAGAAACTTTTTTTTAAAGATTTATAATATTTGAAAGGTAACTTTTCGTCTTAAGACTTAAGTTGATCCATTAAAAAAATTCTCTGGTAAATCATGACGCTCATCATGATAAACGTCTGTCTCGTTTTAATTCTCTCTCTTTTGCTCTCTCCACTTCATTTTCATTTCTCATCTCCATACTTTGTCCGTATATCCACAGTACACATTAGACCGTAAACCGTAAGCTGTAACTCTTGAACTTTTCTCTCTCTCTCTCTCTCTCACACACACTATTCTCTTTCTTTCTTTCTCTCATCTATTATTATTACAAAGTATCTCTCATCTCATCAACATCATCATGACGAACTCCTTGATAGATAGTTATTCAAACTCGAGAGAGATTTCCCGTTTACACTAAAAAAAGTCAAGACAAACGAAAAGAGTGAATTTCTCTCTCCATCTCAACAAAAGTATTTTCTTCCAAAGTGAAGAAAGTAAAAGGAAAAGTAAAATAAAGATTGTGTGTAGTCAAAGATCTTTCCCTTGCAAATATGCATATGAAAGGACATAATGGAATATTACCCAGCTTTAAGGGAGAGGGAACGAGAGAGGTAGTGTCAGTTTCCCAGAGTTTGCACTCACAGAACAGAGTGTCTCTCTCTCTCGCTCACTCTCTCACTCTCTCTGCATGAAACATATTGTAGGCGGTTTTATGATGGGGAATTGTGATCTGCGTGTTGGTTCATATATAACTATAAAACTTATTAAACACTCCCAGTCTAAGAATCCTCCTCCGAGTGTTTAAACTGTAAACTCAAATGTGACTTTTCAAAGTAGAATTATGAAAGAAATGACGGAAGAGGAGACTGGTCTTATAATAATGGCAAAAAAAGTCGACTTTCCCTTCACAATCCTTTTTCTTTACATACCATATATATAAATACAAACTGTAGGATTTTCTATATGTATTTTCATATCAGAGCATCTATAATTTTTAAGTAGGGGAAAGCAAAAAGAAAAAAAAGGTGGGTAAGTAAAAAAAAAACTCTCGTTCATTTGATGGATCCCCTGTCTCAAAATTAACTGAACATTTTGACGCGACTAAACGGCTGAAATTACCTTAAATTTGTTCGAGTCTGGGAGCTGGAAGAAATTATGCATATTAATCTATTATCCGGTAGAAGCGAGGGAAATTCTGAGTTCAGAGAGTGAGGAAGAAAGCGCAGAGAGAGAAAGTGGAGGATGGAAAGGAAGAAGTTGCAGAAAAAGAAGATGAAGAAGAAAAAGAAGAAGTAGAAAAAAAGACAAAGTTGACGACAAGGAGAACGGAGGCACAAGTAGATGACGATGAAGGAGGTAAGTTACTAATGCAATGCCTCAACCCTGAATTTTCGATGACAAGAAAGATGGAACAGAAGAGAAAGGACGAGAGAGAGAGCGAGAAAGAGAGAAAGACCGAGTTAATAAGGAAACTTTCCTCCTCTTTCTAAAATATCTTCTTCTCCGCCTCTTTTTCTCTTGCTAATTTTTCAAAAACTTCCAACTATTTTCTACACAAACTCTTCTTACAAAACCAACAGTATAGAAGAAACCTTTCACACACACTTTCCTTCTTTCTTCCTATCTCTCTCTCACTCTCTCTCCCTTTCCCTTTCCGAAAATATACACAATCTCTCTCTCCTCATCTTGCCCTCACACGGAAATATATTTAACGTTTTTACATCCCTTATTTACTTGTCATTTTATGCATATAATTTCTATACATTTCTCACTCACTCTCAACTCTAAAACTCCTAAACATTCACCAAATCTTTTGCTTTTGATGTTTTTCTCCCTTTTCTCTCTTCATCATCCGTTCCGGAGAGAAAAGACTTTCAGGGAGCAAAGTCCGGTTTGTGGCTGACTCTTTCTCTCTCTCTTACTCTCTCTCTCTCCCGCTCTCTCAGATGTCTGGACTCTTTGAGTTTCGAGACAGAAAATGGTTGAAGAATGATTCCGGGGAAAGGGCAAGGTTTATCCATGGAGTCGCCTCTCCATACATATTTGTGGTTGGTTCTTCTCTTGATCCAACCTCTAAGCCATATTTTTCTTTTGAGTATACATGAAATGAAATATTTCAACATTTTAGCATTTCAACCAAAAATCCTCATAGCTCTCAATGTCCTGTTTCTCTGAACCTGAATCAGGTAGAAACTCGTCTATGCACGGAACCAATGAGAATATGTATATTCATTTTATGAATTCCTCATTCCTTATTTTATCTGTAGTACCGCCGACTCCCCAGACTCCCAGTGGTTTCCTTCCAATTTAAATACATTGTTGAACATAAGTACATGGGGAAAGAATGCGCAAATTTGAATGTGGTGAAGGAAGGTGAACGAATGTGTATCTGTGTTCTGTGTATAGGTAATTCCATAATTTCGCCTAATACGGCCTTCAAATTCCGACGACAAAAAAAAAATCTCCTCATTAGAATCTCGAGGAAAGATTTAGAAAAAAGATCACAAGGAATGTTAGATTTTCTATAAAAAAAAAAAATATGACGATTTCTCAGGAGAAGAATGAGGACTCATGAAATGTCAAATTCCAAAGGAAACTGACTTGCTCGTGTGTGGTCCACATGGGATTTGTGTGCAGACAGTCGCGGTACATACGAATGACATTTAGCATGGTGACGCAATTCTTGCTCAAAAATTTGGTCTACTGTGAGAGTCAGTGAGTCGGTGAGTCTGTGAGTGTGCACCGATTTGGGAGTAACCCGAGTGGATCTTTGCGTGGGTCTTAAGAAGGCCACTGAGAATCCAAAACTGAGAAAACTCCTTGAAGAACGAAAGAGAGAGACAGAGAGAGAGAGAGAAAGAAAGGCTTTTCTGAAGCCATAAGCCGAATATCGTCTTCCCTGGGTATCTTTGTTGTCAGTCACAGGGTGGCGAAATAACTTTATTTGTTTGTTAGCCCAGTGACGGCCTGAGTGCGGCGGAAGACACACAGACATCATTGAGGAGCAATCGAATGTTAAATATTGGTTCAATTCTTATATATATATATATATGTCTGTACAATCCCTCATTCCCTAAATACTTAATATCTCGATCTGGATGAATATTATAGGCTAATGGAAAAAGGAGTTGAAGACTGTATGAAACAAAAAGGGCAATTCCGGGGCAACTCACGTTCAGACTTGTGTGCAGAAACTGTAATCTGTAATCTGTGTGTAATCACGATATTTGAACTTTGGCTTCAAATTTCTTGGAAATTAGGAGCCATCCTGCAATCAACCAATACTGATACTGATATGAAAAATATGTAATACGGACAGAGAGAGATAATTCATTTCATTGTCAGTATCGAAGATAGCGGAATGAAAAACTATTTCTGTATAGTATTTAATTTTCCCATATACAGATATATTAAAATCATATGTGAGGTAAAAATAAAAAACCTTGAAATATTCAGCTCGAAATGAGAGAGAGAGAGAGTGAAAGTGAAAGCGAGTCCCTCCTGAAAGAATTACAATGGCTTACTGAATTCCAATGAAATTTAAGCCGATTTGAGCAGTAACGGAAGAAACTTTTTGAAGAGAGAGAGAGAGAAAGAGAGAAAGAGAGAGAGAGGGGAAAATGGAAACTACAATCGGGATATACATACCCAACAAATTCGTATAACTATGACCCCCTGGAAAGCATAAGAAGTTCAAGGACCAAGAACATGCTCTTCCCATCTCGTTTTTATATTATGTATCACACTTTTATATCGCCCATGGACCCTGCAAAGACTTTCATCTTGATTCTTTGAGTTCCATTAGGAATTTGAGACAGACGAGAGAATGAGAGCGAGAGAGATAGAGAGAGAGAGAAAAGGAGGAGGAAGAAGAAGAAGGCGAAGACACGATGCGGAGAAAACTCAATACCTTCGATGAGTCTACTTTTTTCTATTGAATTCTTTCAGCTCTTCTTCTCCCCGCTTTTCCTTTTCCTCTCGCTTTTGCCACTTTTGCTCTGACTCTTGACATTGTTCTTTATTGTCACGTATATAAGCTTTACAAGTACCCGAAAAACCGAAAACTTAAACCCATTCTTTCACCCCCCCTCCATCTACTCTCTCTCTCTCCCCCTATAAAATCAGGAAAATGCTTCATTTTCCTCATCACATCTCAAAGTAAATGACAAAGTTTCATTAAAGTTATTGCCAAAGTCTTTTTAGTTTACAAATAATCTCTTCACCTTTCGTAACTCATGTGCTTTATACATATACATCTTACATACGATAGTATTTTGAATCATTTCCACGACGCAAGTGAAAAACTTTCTACCAAATTGTACGCGACTTTTATTTTCATTTCATTGCACACACTATTATGTATCACAACTACATTGTACCTACATATTTAAAGGGATTAAATGACATTAAGACGTCGATTCCTAAAAATTTCAATGTGTCCATTTTTTTGATGTTAGCTACCGAATTATCTGTAAAAATGGTTAGAATCTCCAGTCAGAGTTTTTTTGAAATTTTGATTTTTTTTGTTGTTGTTGGCCAAGTTGAAAGTGTGGGGACGTGAGAGAGGTGAAAGACGTGAAACGATTTGAGTATTGATCATGGTTCACTTTTCCAAAAGATTTTTGTGTGTAGGGGGAAAATACAGTTATTATGACAGGCCGTGTGTGTGTCAGAGAGCCATAGAAAACGAGAGAGAGGAGACACAGAGAGAGAGAGAGTCAGCTTGTGTGTGGAAATACCAATGCAGTTATCGACATGACAAACAAGTAGTTACCGTTACCATATACGATATGAGATGGCAAAAGATGCGCATTCACTCTGACTTTTACCTATATCAACTATAGTGTTTATAGTAAGATATATCTGTATATGAGGTGTGTAACCAGTTTGGGCGGAGACTCGCTGAGGGTAGCAGTGCTGGAGAAAGAGAGAAGGAAATTCCTCGGTGTATATTGGGTAGAAACGAGAGAGAGAGAGAGAAAGAAAGAGAAAAAGAGAGAGAGAAAGAGATAGGGAATGAAATATAATACGGGACTGGCAATAATACAAAAGTGAGACGTTGACAATAAGGAGACACCTGATAGATATTTAGTATTTAGGAAGGAGATAGCGGAAAGAAGACTGATTCAATTTTTTTTTCTCTTTTTTTTTTAAGAGAAACTCGAAGGAAAATTCCCGATGGGACTCTTTCAAGAACAGATACGAGCTCTGCATCTCTAATGAAATGGCGTACTACTGAGAACACTGAGAACAGTGAGAACGGCAAACTCCGAGCTGTGAGTTGAGAACGAGGAGGACCCAACACAGGAAAGGAAAAAAACATTTTCTATTTATGAGCACAAAAGAGAAGTGAACTTGATAAGCGCACGACTTGTGTACTAAAGAACGGAAAAATGATGTGACAGCATACAAACACACAGAGACACAGACATAAATATAGGGGCACATACACACCTATGTACGAGCTGTGCTGATGACTATCTGGATTCGACAAATGAATGAAATGACTTTTAAATAGAATTACACACATGTTTTCATGTAGAGGAATTCTCGCTAAATACTACTACTTGAGAAGCTGATTTAGTTTGACAAAATTTATTGGCCTATACTTCTTTTTCTCCATCTCCACGGTTTTTTGGGGGGGGGGGGGGCTTGTAACTTATATGACGTGATACACAAATACAAAATTTGCTGCTCTGAATTCTTCAAGATTTTATCAGAATTGTGTTTGTTTTAATTGAAAACTCACGGCAAGACCATGTTTAGATGTTTAGATTCAGAATAATGATGACTTGAATTTGGACTAGTGTTTTTTTGTCATTGTATAAAATTGGCATTTGATTTTAACTATGCAAAAGTACAGATAGACGAAAAGATCTGGGTTCTTTATCATTTCCTGCAATTTTTTCCAATGTAGTATTTTTAAACCAACCACCAGACGAGCCGATGTAGTGACCGTTTGTTATATAAGATTGTTTTGATTTGTATCCAAGTAATCAGAAACCATTCCACAAGGGAAAAAGAAAAACTTTTCCTCTATTGTTACTTACAATTCCAAACTAGTTCGAGGATTCCATTTCTGAGTATTCTTCGGAATACGAATCGACTTTGGACTAATCTGGAAGGAAACTTGTTTATTCATTCCGTACAATACGGAATGAATCTAGAATTTATCACCGTTTCATTCAATATCAGTATTCAATTTGATTCGACAGGCACAGGGATTAGTGAGTTCCCCCTGTAATAAATATGTTGCATAATTTATTTCACCCGAGGAGTTTCACAGTATTTATTCTCCCACCCCTTTTTGTATTTATTTCTTCTTCTTCTTCTCCTTCTTCTCTCCATAATGAAAATGAAAATGAGAAACGAAGTGTGTACATAAAGTCTGTAGATTAGGACATGGAAGTCTTCAAATAGTTCCTCTATTTCCGATTCCCATAATATATCTGTAGAGACAAACACCAGAATCAGACGCTCTGGTCAATGGAGGAGAGAAAGAAAGGCGTTGAGCGAGTGGGAATGAAATTCACTTACTCACTCTAATCTAGTTTGAGCTCACATTCATTGCACAAATTGCAAATACTTGCAAATAAATAAAAGCCCGTACTACATTTGTAAGTACACTCAATATTTATATACAAAATCCAAATAAAATGTAAAGATGGAAGTCATTCAGATAGAGAGAAAGAGAAATTTTCTCTTCATTCACCATTCAAATCCCGGCAAATGATAGATAAATGAGAGTCCTCATATATTCAAATACAAATCCAACGATTACGACGACTACGATTACCAGATTACGACTATCAATTAAGAGAACTAGACGATGACTATTATTATGAGTGGAGAAGCTACGAAATCCTCGAGTAAAATCAAGAGTGCCTCTCATAATAAAGATGTATACAATATTCGTAGACAAAGTGTGAGAGGGAGAACAACACGCATAAAGATATGAAATACTCTCATGTGTGTAGACAGAGAGAGAACATCTTCAAAATGATAAAATCACAATTCACAATTCACTGCTGAGAAAGTCTGTATACAGATAAAGTGTAGGTATTTCCTATTTGGAATTGGATGTATGTACAAATGGAAATATCAGAAATGCACCGGGAGAAAGAGAAAGAGAAAGGAGGAGACAGAGGAGAAAGCATAAATAAATTAACTTCTGTGTTCTCTCTCTCTCACTATCACTCTCTCTCTCTCTCTCTCTCTCTCTCTCTCTCTCTCTCTCTCTCTCTCTCTCTCTTTCTGTTTAGGCTTGTTCGTCGTCGGTTTGTTCAAGAGCACTTATTTTCTAGTTGCTAGTCACTAGTCAAGGGAAATGGAGGGAGGTGAGTGTTTGTAAATTAATAGGGAAATAAATATGCATTTGTTTTGATTTACCTAGCTTGCTCACTCGTCTAGGGAAACTGTATATGATCATAAAAGATATGACTGTATATGGAGTATAAAGTATAAAGTAGGAAGTACGGAATCAGGGAGAAACATGTGTCTTGGGTGACATGACAGCATCTGTTTGTTTTTTCCATCTCTTCTATTTATCTATTTATATTTATATGTACCTATATTCACAAACACACTACAATCTACATACGTTAATATCAATTTAGCCGGTTTGTAAATATACATATGTACAAGCAAAAGCAAAAGCAAAAGCAAAACAAATGTGGGTTCGTCTACATTCTCAAAAACTCAACGACTTGAAGAGTTTTCTCGAGATTCCCTTTTCACGTACTATCATTTACACATGGTTCAGATGGAGTATTTGGGATTTTTTGTGCTCCATCTCTTCAATTTAGATGATTGTAGAACAGTAGAGAAAGAATCCATACGCCCAGACAGACTTTTGATGGGTGATGGAAAGATTATTTATTGAATCTGTGTTATTCAGGAGGGAAATCCAAGTCCACCTAAGCTATACCATTTGAATAAGGTATTTGTTGTCAGGGAAAAAGATTCTTTTTTGCTTTACATCATTGACTTGAGAGCATCTCTCTCCTCTTTCGTTGGTAAATGAATTAACATTGTGAACAGAGTTTCCTCTCGTTTCTATAATATTCTAATTTGACAACCATTTAAACGCAGACCCTTCAAATTGTTCCACGAAGAGGCTCCCCGTTTTTTATGTAAATACTAATGATGGAGTTGTTCTATTTATCAGATAGCAATTAGTACAAGAATTTTAAGCTGTAGTTTTTAGTGAATCAACTTTTTTCAGTCAGTATTCACAGAAAGTTTTTGTTTGGAACCTGGATTAAACTATTAACAACTATAGTTTTTTAACGAAAACAACCCAAATGGGAATTTCTCAGACAAAAATGAGGCGAAAAATATTGAATGGATTTTATTTAACTTGTTCAAGTCCCAATTCTAGGAACTTGACACTTTTCTAGTCAATTTTGATTTCTTGCCAGGCACTATATTGGCAAGTTTCGGTTTTCTGTTTCCTGAATTCGAATTTTTGCAAGTTCTTGTAGACCGTAAAATTCATGTAGATATTTTTTGAAATATCAAAAAACTTGGTTGCTCATATGACAGGAAAAACACTTAGGGAAACGATTTCCGAAATATTTTGATGCATAAGCAGAAAAAGTGGGGAAAAACTTGAGGAGAAAGCGTTTTTACTTTCTTTTGTTTTACGTTTCAATTTCTCCCATTTGACTTTCTCCTTCATGTATGTGAGACAATGGAAAATAAAGGAATCAAAAATGATTTGTTTACCATACAGCAGAGTTAGGGATTCCCAATGGTTTTAATCATCTCTATCCTCCCAATTTACTCCCCAAAAAAATCCCGTTACTCAGACAAAAATGTTTATCATGGCTCAAGATGAAAGCATTCAAAGTCAAAAAAAAAAGTCTGATGTCTAAATCAATGTTGTGTGTGTCATGTGTTATTTGTGTCTCTGCATATATGGAGAAAAATCTTGTACACACTCTTACATTCACCATTGCCATTGAAATTGAAATACAAGCTCATTTTTATACAATTTTTGTTTTTAGTTTGGCAAAAAAATAAATATACATACATAAATAGAATATATGAAATACAAAAGAAAATAGTTTAGTGGGTTTTGTCTACATGGATGTTCGCATGTTTGCACACAATCAAAAATGTTTCTTTTGACAGCTATTCAAGCATGGCTATTTCCCATTGTTCAAAGTTCTAGACGTATAAAGTCACTCTTTCAATATATGGATATTTCCAGTGAAATGGAAATCCACAGCGTAGGCATTCACTCTCTCGATGATTCCTCACATACAAATATACATATATACATACGCATACAGCATTTTTTTTTTTGGGTGAACCAGCACATCTGAAACACGTCGAATCTTTGTCATGTCCCATTCCAATTTCGAGCATCAACCTGAAACAGAAAGAGAAAGAGAAAAGGGGGGGGGGGGAGGGAAAGAAAGACAAGGAGAAGCAACAATGTCCAAATGTTGATACCTCCCAAAACACTCAACTGATAGTCAGACATGGAAATGGATCGATTTCGGAAATGTGCATACAGGCGTTGCAACCAGACCAGAAGACGAGAAAACCAGAAAAATCTCGCATAAATATAATTTTTTTACCATTTTTATTCATCGTCATATATATTCTTGCTTTCCTTGTTGTTACTGCTACCATTTCCCCATTTTATCATGTCCCGTCAAGAAAACTTACACACACATATCCACAAAAAAAATGTACAAGTAAATACGCTTTTCTCCCATTTTGGTTTTTCTTAGGGGAGGCGGGGGCAAAAAACATACACTTTACATTTTAATTCCTACCGGTTACCACGGTGGCTGTAAAAAAAAGGTCTAAATTTCTATTGAGTACTAGATTGGACTTTCGTCAATCACTGTAGTAAATGGCTCTTTCCATATTTCTGGTTTAAATGGTTTAATTTTAATTAGAAAAGATCTCTCCAGTTAACACTAAGTGGGGCAAAAACATGCAATCCGTTTTACGAGAAGATTTTTTGTTTTGATTGGTTTGCATTGTTTAGAAGACAACAAAAGGAAAAGTGAATAAGCGACATGTATTTATTGTACTCAGATGGTTTGAGAATTTTACAACTCATCATTTCTGTACAAGTGCAATTTTTCGGAAGGTCTTTTTACTGTCAAAACGCAAAAAAAAAAACTATTTTTTAATCAAAATTATGTTACTTTTTTTAATCGAGTTTTTTATCTATGAAAAATGAAAATCCTTCAAATGACTTTATAGAATTAATAACGTCTTTTGACAGGGCTTTCCATGAGTCTATAAATGATTTTTTAACAAATCATGTATAGTTTTGGCGAAATTTAATTATGAAATGAGTGCTGGCGTTTTTGCCCCCGCATGTTTTTGCCCCCGCATCCCCTAAATAATCCTGTACAGAAGAATGTCTGAACTTCGAGGTTGAGCTTGAAAATTCTCATACGCTCTAGAACAAGAAAGGTAAGATATGCTCTGCTTTCTTTTTCCCTGTTTCTCCTTTCTCAAACTATTGATACTCCATTTCAAAAAATGTTAGTGCAAACTGGCGTAAAGTCAAAGACTAAACATTTCCTTGTGTGTTCACTATCACTTGAATCCATAAGGCTCCAGATATATATTTTTAGATCCCACCCGTCAACATTTCAGACTTTAGACAAAGTCTCCTCGATACAACGTGAGCGCTTTCTCTAGGAAACATTTTTGTATTTTATTTTTTACAAAATCCAAATCCTTCAACTTTAAATAATAAACACAATAGGATGTCGATAAAAAAAACTTTGAATTTTGGTAGAAGAAATTTTGAATTCTGAAAATTGGAGATGCAAAGTGAAACTTTAGGTATGTGTACAAAAAATATGTTGAAATTGTATTATATATTGTAGTAAATGTTGTACTTGTATCTGTATATGAATTAATTAGGGAAAAAATGATGGAGCGTGATTTACAATCTATGAAAGTGTGTGTGAATCTGTTGTTTGTGGTTCCATGTGGGATATCGTTTTCATCATTGTACCATGATGAATCTAACCATGGGGAGAGATGAATCTCTGTCCTCGATGTATTCAACTCTTATCTTAAGTGAGGACGAGCCGCCGTAAAAAGGAATTCGACATCCCACTGTTAATTCTCAGCGCTCTACAGTCTACATTGTACAATGTACAGTCTAGATGGAATATATCATGATGATGACGATGATGATGATGATGAAGCTCAATAATGTTGTAGTTAGTCACACAGCCCACAGTCTCACCTATCTTCACTTTCCAGCTGAATCAGTCAAGTCTTTTAGGGGGTTTGTGTTGTGTGTGGGTTGGACGCGGCGTGAATTTTCAGGTAAGAGAGACAGAGACAGAGAGAGAGAGACAGAGACAGAGAGAGAGAGACAGAGACAGAGAAAGCGGTTGGGAATTTGCTCAAGCATACACTGTAAATCATAAATCGAAGGGACATTTATATTCATGAGGTCTTTTCATATATTGATTGATGATTCTCTGGGAAATAAATTTAATATACAGTTCTTCCTCCTCTTCCTCTTTTTTCTCTTCTTTCTCTTTTAAGAGTCAAAAGTGCTTCTTATACTCCAGGGTTTACTTTTCGTTAGTTATTTTTTTCTACATAGCTTTCTCCAGACATGATCTCACTTTCACTTTCTCCCTTACTTCTTCTCTCTCTCTCTCTCTCCCCTCACACTTAGGTAAACTTAAATCAATTCCAATTCGAATATACACACCACATAAAAAAATTCCAACTTTCCTACTCGAACAATGTTAGTGCAAAGTAAGTTTGTCATGGAGACTCCATATATATACTTCATATATTATGGAGGAGGGAGTTGAGTACTTCCCGGTTACTTTATAAGACAGGTCTGTGTGCACTCTCTCCCACAAACAAACATACACACACATACACACACACACATTTACAAGCATTTACAAAGAAACCGAATACATTTCATATATGTAGTAGGAGACTTTGTTTCTACATGCACTCCACACTCACTTTCTGACTGTTTACTGATGGAGGTGGCAAAAACCTGTTTCACTTATATAAAACCTTTTACACGTCAATTTTTTTTTTCCTTTTTCTTTTTTTGCATTTTGGATTTTTTTTCTGTCACTCTCTCTCTCTCCCTCCCTCTTCCTTTCTCTTCACATTTTCACAAAACCTCATCAGAATAAGTGAGCAAATATTCCAAGGGTTTCACGGGTATTCAATTTCCATCAAGTAGATAACAATTCTTTCTCTCTCTCTCTCTCTCTCTCTTTGTCCAAAACCTACTATAGAAATTTGATTCCCCCTTTTTTTTCTACGGACAAGAAAGACAAGCAAGAAGAAATGAATACATTACGATATTTGAGGGCTCAATGTATTTATTCTTCATATTTTGGTATTATGATAAAATATATATTTGTATTATCGGATTATTAAACCTCTTTGTTTTTTCCCCATGGTATATTTATTTTCATTACAAAATTCCCCTACTCACTTTTCTCATGGTCTCTTCAAACTCAAACATCATGCTATGTTCTCACATTTCCTTGTGTATAGTGTAAAAATAGAAAATGTTTTTGGGATCAATGTGCGTCGTGTGATAAATATGAAAAGGGTTTTGAATTGAAGTCTTGGAGTCGATATGGATGTATATAGTTGATTTTATTGGATGGGATTGTCAATTGAGAGATACAATTAGAGTTGTGCGGAAATTTATTTATTTGATTCATCTTTTGTTGTGACTTGTCTTTGCAGTTTGCAGTCAATGTCATACGTTGACAATGGACAATGGCAACGTGCCGTACCAATACGAGTCCTCGAGAGTACAAACAAAGTCCATCTTGTGTGTGTGTGTGTGTGTGTGTGTGTGACTGGGCTGTTTGTATGTAAAATGTGAATAAATCTAGTCGTGCAAAGAGGATGAGATGAATGGTTTATTTTGAGGACTGGAAAGCTTGCCGAGAGTTGATTGCAATCGTAAATCCGGGGTTATTTGTCACTTGGTCTCTTTCCATCGTAATGAAGAGTAATAGCAGCGCTTTCTCCTCCCAGTCTCTCCCAGCAAACTCGCCGCAACTCTCTGTCTCTCTCTCTCTCTCTTCAGCTTTAATGGTGTTTCAGCTTTGCAGTTTGCAGAGCAATTGTGTCAACCCACCCGTTATTTCTCCATCCACACTTCTACGTATCTTCTCATTGCCTATGCACTACACACATCTAGTACTCATGAGTAAGTATCATCATATTATGCTTGTATATATTTATATATGCGTTAAAGTAAAGAAATAAAAAATAAAAAATGTTTTCCTCATGCATAGATATTAGATATGGAATGAGGATATCTACATCTGCATACAAGTATGTACTAGTATTTATTTATATCCATGAGGCCATTCAAGATTAATTCACTCCTTCTTTGCATCTGCATCTATTTGAAAATTTGTACATTTCTCTTGTGAACTTTTTGCATACACTTTTTGCATACTATTTTGAGTAAAATATGTGTGTTGTTTTTGTGCTCAGTGTTCTGTCCTGTGAACACAACGAAGCAGCATTACAATGGGGGAATGATACAAAAGCTTGCTCCAGCAACAACAACCACAAGATGCATTTTCTACCTCAGCTACTGTCTCTCGGAGTGCACTTTCCAATTACAGATTACCTACTGTGGTTTTTTGTTTTGTTGAGAGAGTTTGTTTTAAGGATGCTCCAACTCTCACAGTCTCACAGGCACTTTTCAATAGTTTTTTTTCCTTTCTCTGCTGTCGTCTCTGTCCCGGTCTATTTTCAAACTATACGATGAGAACCAAATACAAAATAATAATACGATACCCCACAACAACATCCCAACGCATCTCTGTCACATCCTCTAATAAAACTTTAATCTTAACTAATGAATTATTCATGGCCATGTTTTTTTGACGGCTGTACAGATATTTTAGTATCATTTTGAGGAAGGAACCAAAAACAAATTCCCTCTTGTCCTCGTCAGAGTCCATATAAGAGTCGAGTAGCAATAGCATTAACACCAGTTTCACCTTCACCTCCAGTTTCAATTGTGGTTGTTTCCACTGTACAATAAATTCCAAAGTGAAACTCTCTCTCTCTCTCTCTCTTCCTCTTAACATCTCTCTCTCTATATATATAACTTGCTAACAAATCCAATCAATCAAGTTACAAAAACTAATCAAATAATGTTGAAAATGTATTAAGTGGAAGAGGAGAGGAATATCTAGAGTTGTGATTTATATAGATTTCATGGGATATATATATATATGTATAAATATATTATATATGTAGTTAGGTGAAGTGAAGGAGACTTCACTTAGACACAAAATACCGTCCTTCAAACTCCCTCGACAGTCTCAAGACTCTGAGACAGACACTCTCCAGATAACCTGAATGATTTCACCATGACTGTAGGGCAAACGAGAGAGACAGAGAGAGAGAGAGAAGAGTTTAGATTTGGATAAAACAGTGGATGGGATCGGAGCAAGAGAGAGAGAGAGAGAGAGAAAGTGAAAAAGAGGATCGGGGAAACTTCCAACTGGACTCTCGCATTGACATTCTGAATGGGAAACAATAAATCTATACTGGGATGAATTACTGGAAGACTTAGAAAAGGTGGTGGTTGCCATCCTCTCCAAGTTCCAGAGACGAGCGTCTCTCTCTCTCTCTTTTGCCTTCTCTTTCTCTTCTCTTTCCAATGTATCTCTGTAAGACTTCATAAGTGTCTCTCTGCTCATCCTATTCCAATTGCCACACCATGGACTTTCTCTTCCTCTCTCCACTTTCATTCTACTCGAATCTCTATATCTTTTTTTCTCTCTCTCTCTCTCGTTTTTGTCTTCGTTTTGTACGAGATCCCTTGGAAGCTCAAGCCCTCCGTGAGTCTTGAACAGAAACAGACAAACAGTTTGTCCTTCCAAAGCTCCACAATCCATTTTTCATGTCTTTAAGGAAAGAAAGAGAAAGAGAAAGCGAGAGAGAGAGAGCGAGAAACACAACTGGAAAAGAGAAAGTAGTGAAAAGGATTGGCACTTAACCCAAACTAGACAGGCTAATGTTATGTATGTCTACCGTATATATATGCAAGTCACATACAGCCCACACCCCGTCTATCCACATTGCATGTGTACAAAAGTACACACACATACACATTTGATACTCCATTTGCGTACGTCTTATTGAATTCAGACAGTCGGTTGGGAGAAGGGGAAACTCAGCATATTCTCTGTCTGGATACCAATCAGATCTCCGTAAATATTTACCATGTGGTGTACAAGTTTCTCTAGTCTATTCAATTCACCTAGGAAATTCGACGGTCGTGTGTTTGAGAAACAAGAACTCGAGTCTATACTACTGTTTGAGCGGGCATGCTAATAATATGTATGAATAGATTAAGTACAGCAGGTGTATATATCTGCATTATTAGTCAGCTGCAGACCAGGAGTTGTTTTTTTTTTTTTTTGTAAAATCTATAGGCGAACAGAAAACAAGAAGAAAAAAAGTCACCGAGAGCATGAACAACAGACTGAAAAGGTTAAATCCATAGGCTTTTGCACAGTCGTGGCATTGTATATATGTAGAATTGGGCCTGACGGACATGATCGTCCTTGTTATTATAATAATCATATACAGAGGAGATTGTGCCAGGCGACTATCCGATTGGACGATGAACAATGGACACATTTTTATACAATCAGGGAATTCATGTGGTACACGGTTCAAAGCTCCAGTTTACATTCCATCTTCGTATGTATAAAACAACTAGTTTTATTTGTATTTGTATTTGTATTTTTACATCCATTCCGTATGTTTTACATTTTCACATGCAGTATCAAAAAATACAATAGAATTACAGAGGGAAAAAAGTCGAGCTTATTAAATCTCAAAGAACATTCAGTGAGAGGGAAATGACTGAGAAATATATGTATGGAGCAAAAAGACGATGAAGAAGATGAAGAAAAAAAAGTAAAAGGGAAATGGAGAGAAAGCAAAGAAGTAAAAAAAATAAGGCGAAAAGAATTTTCCTTGGGGACTCTTCCATCAATTAGTGAGTCAACAAGGGGAAATAATATAAACTGTATTAACACAGATGCTAGTAGCAAGTAGCAAGTAGGAAAGTAGCTCCATATCACAAAACTTGTATGTTTCTTTTTATCGTAGGGAATAGTTTTTTCTTAACTCGAGAGTTTTCCACCGCCAAGTCAAGACTTGGTACGATATTTTTGTACATAAGAATGTTCAGTTTGTACGAGATTACTAACGATGAAAAAAGACAGCATTTGTTTGCTCTGAAAACAGTCCAATTTTGTGATATTACAAATCTTACAAATGATTAGCCAAGTCAACACACACAATGCAGTGAAGGATATTT
Organism: Gisinianus flammeolus; assembly: GCA_034699125.1. Lineage (NCBI taxonomy): Eukaryota > Metazoa > Arthropoda > Collembola > Symphypleona > Katiannidae > Gisinianus > Gisinianus flammeolus. The sequence continues at coordinate 53,974 of JAIUND010000442.1, read as the reverse complement.
TCCTATGTATATATGATTTCCCATTTTATACGAGTAGAATACAAGAAATAGAAAGAGAAAGTTGAAATGTTGAGGGAATGAGAGTGAGATATGACGAATGACTAAATGAAGACTTGAAATCAATTAAGAAATGTAAATGTGAACCAAGAAACTGCCATACTTTACAAAGGATTGTCAGACGTATTTTGGACGAGTTTCAACAAGTTGAATGTTTTGTATTTGAAAATGTAAGGATACCATCATCCTTTTTCCTCCATATATATTTCCGCTTTCTCCATGTCATTTTCTCGCTCTCTCTTTCTCTCTCTTTCGTTCTTTACCACTCGTTTGCATGAGAGTGTGCCGGGATTAGTAGGGAGCAAGTTGTGATTAATTAATTGCCCACGGTCCTGTCTCTCTCTGTGTTTCTCTCTCTAAGGATAGGTGTGTAGGCGTGTGTTGAACCAGCACTGTCTGTTTGTACGATATTTGCATTTGCATCGGAGGAATGCTAGAGAGAAAAACGTGGGGGGAAATGTGTTACATCTGCATTTTATGGAAATGTCATTGGTGACACTAACGGGCTTCACAAAGACCAACAGTAAATAAATACTCTCAGAGTGCATAAATTCTCTCTCTCTCTCACTCCGTACGTACATCGTTTTCATACAAGAGACTAGAGACATGAACCATTCATTATCATGATGATTAGGATGAGACTATTATGATGATGAAGCTATGCGGAGAAATTCACTTAAACTCCTCTCTCTCTGTCCCTCCTTACTTTTCTTGGAATTTTGGAGAATGTGGAAAAGATACTCACGTCAAACATACAAACTATGCATGTACAATTATCCTAGATATATACATTCTGTACTAAGTATATACATTTCCTTTCATTTCTTAATATGACTTGCAAATTCGTTTTTTCTTCATATTCATTGTGGAAATGAAAAATATTGTTTTACTTCATCAACTTCAGACGCTCTAGCTATATTTTCCCTGTACCTCCAATTCCTCGCTCCTTATGTACCCCATGCTCATTTCCCTGAGATATCGTCTTAGAAATAACCGAAAAGGAAATGATTCACTGTAGGTCCACATTCCACATCATATGTCCTCATATTCTTCTCCTGCATATACATCGTACATTTCAGCAACAGCAACAGTTGCATCTACCACCCACAATCTATACGCTGGATATTGGATATATACAACTAGAAAAAACCTAAAAGAAAATAAAACATGGAACTTATTTTTACATGGAAAACCTTTGGGCTTTTCTCTCATTTTCTTCCATAAATTAAAAAACATGAGATGCACTTATAAACAGATGTGAAAGGAGGAATGAGAAATCCTGTAGCTTATTTTTTTCATGAATCCAATTTCAAGAAACAAATATGAACATGTAAATAAATATAAATATACATATACGATATATACGATATATATTATATTTCCTTATTATTAAACATATTTTTTTGTAAGGTCGTTTATATAGAAAATCGTAAATGTAGAGTACATAATAAAAGGAAACATTCATTTGAATCGTGTGTGTACGTAAATTCAATTTAGCAATGACAATTCTCCAGATACAAATTTGCAGTCATCGGATTTTATTAGAGAGTTTTGCGAGTGGCTGATTTTGGCATAAATATATAAGCTGCTTTTTTGTCAAAGACTATCAAAGAAAATTCGTATGGGTTTTTATTTTTCGTTTTATCCGGGAGTTTCATTTTTTTTTCGTTGAGCAGAATCTCCATTTAGTTGGTGATTTTGGCTTTGGCTTCAAGAGATTTTTTAATGTCGAACACTGTAATTCGTGAGTCGACTTCGGAGTCCAGGTATCAAGGATAAAATCGTAATGCTGAGCAATGCCGGGAGTTCTAGTTCCATTCGGGAATGTACATAGAATTTGAATAGGCGGAACTACGAGAGAAATAACAAAAAAAAATATGTCTTAATTAATTAATTGAGCTCATATGTACAATTTCTCTCTCTCTCTTACCGCTTGAATGAGTTGAAGGTCCATGACGTGACTTTGAATCTCCGTGTCAGATGCCAAATCATTGAGAGCCACATGGAAATAACGAGCTTCATCATTCACTCCCACCGCCTGCCAAATGGTGAGCATTGCGAGTCCGACATAGAAAATCACATTGACTATTTGTCCGACAAAACTTCGGACGAGTTGAGGTGTGAGAACGGGCGTTTCCGATTCATTTAAAAACAGTGAAAGGATATAAATACCCATTGCTTGGATTTCCGAGAAAATGAAAAAGATGAGAACAATCAAAATCCAGGAAAAGTAAATACTCAAATGACGATTCACTTGAATAATACTATCCGCAATGTATTTATAAGACACTTTGAAGAGAGCCAAATGATCCCGTGTGAGGACATCATTTCTCCGGATGAGACTATCAATGAAATTGATGAGGAGTTGAAATTGAAAATGAATTGCCCAACAGAAGCAGGAATAAGCTGGGAGCATGAGACTGTACAATATCGTGAGGACGTAGCTAATCCAATGATTTCGAATCTTATCTGTAGACCAATCCTCTTTCTTCCGTTGATGTTCAACAATGAAAAAATGTATCACATGAATCCCACCGATGAGTAAATACATGAAACACAATTTGACTCGACAGCCGAACACGGAACTGAGGATTTGTGCACCCCTCCCATCGCCTCTCAATTTATGATGAAGGAAAGAATTCTCGAAATAAGCAATCCGGGTTTTGACATCGTAGCCGTAAATCCAAATGTAGTCGACTAGAATGAGGAATGGAAGAGTTTTCAAGAAAGCACCGGCATGCCCTAGTAAATCCACTGCAAATACATCACCCATGATGATCAAACCGTTAAAAAACTGGCAGAAATAGTAGAGGACTATGCAATTCACAAGGAGAGCAAGTGGGATGTGAAGGATTGTCACAAATCCAATGAGACATGAACTGAATAGGGATTTGAGCCATAGTCTCCATTTTTTCTCTTCAAATTGAAATTGAAACTGATGATTCGATTGATGGATTTTTAAATGATCCGAGTCCATATCAAATAGTAAAACATGAATGGGGACTCCACACAATGCAAAGGGAAGGAATACAAGGAGGAAGTTGACTCTCCAATAATTCTTCCAACTGTCCATCCCTTCAGTTTCCCTCCCTCCTCCTCCTCCTCCTCCGCCAACACTCACATTTGAGACTCTTGGAGAAAAATTTATGGCTCCTTTGAAAATACTCGGAGAACCATTTACTCTGATAAAATTATCATGTTGATAACCATCACTTTCCGAACTAAAATGTCGTCCCAACTCTTTGACCGATTTATCTAACATTTTTTTTTTTATGTATTTTTGATAAATCTATGGTTGTTCCACCCTGTCACACACTCCAGACCACACACATACGCACACACAAAAAAACAGACTCTGTATCACTTTTTCTTTTTACACACAGGGACAGTTCATGGAGTTATTTCTCGAGGAAAATAAATACAACAAAAAAAAATACATGACTTTCACTAAAGATAAATGTGTATGGTTGGTGACGAGTGTTTGGTTTGAATGGACTGAAGGAAGAATGGTCAAAATGAACAAATCATATTCCCATTGCTTTTCATATCGTACAAAAAAAAATGAGGAAAAGAAATCGATTGCGTGATATTTTATGGAGGTTCCGTTGACGTGCTCGCTTCCCCTTCGTGTGAGTACGAGGATTGTCGAGACGATCTTCATAAGTATTTGTATACAATTGGTTCACTATAGTTTGTAGAATTCAATATCAATATCAATAGAAAAAACAGATCGATATCTTGAGAACTTGTTCAATAGTTTTTTTTTTTTTCTTTTTTTTTGAGTTTGCACTAGTTGAGTTGTCATGAAATGAAAACTCTTGTGGTTTTCATAGTTTTCATTCAAGGACAGTTGGCGAGGAAAGTACGAATAGTCAAAGTTTTGACTATACGCACAGAATATGTCAATACATATCTACATGTACATACATTTGTACATGTTTTAAGAGTGAGAAGTTGACTCATGTGATTTGAAATCTATTTTGAATAAACTGAATGTAAGCATTTTCCAGTATAGTTTTTGCGTTGGCATATCTGTATGAAATTCATACTATGGATAGAGTAGAAAGTTCGAAAAAAATGTTTCATTCTCCGCGTTCAACGCGTGCTCTGGATTCGTTGTACCAGAGAAAAAAAAGTTGCAATATGGGAATTTGTAGGAATATGAAATGTCCTTGCATGCAAATGTGTTATTTGAATGGAACTGTCAATTAACTGTCAATTAAATACTACAACATGCATGTAAATTTATGTAGTTCCATTTACATTTAGTTCACCCACTACAAATAGTTAAATACATATCTTAGTTAGACATTGCTCATTTGTCCTTAAACTTCCCGTGTAATTTGTTATTTCTCCAGGAAATTATAACTGTGAGCACAATGTTCTCATAAATATTGACATTTGAGGGAGAAAGTACAATTCATGTGCAGCACTGGATAATTTTGTCATGTCGTGTTCAGGGGATGGCGAGTAATTCAAAAGTTTGTTCTTGGGATTCTTCCACTTCCGTCCAGTGTAAGTGTGTAATCATGCCACGGTTTCTACAAAATCTGTAGAAGGGGGTGTGGGAATGTCTGCTTTATCTGTAGTAGCCAGTAGCCGGCATGAAAATGAACGCGTGTAATAACTGTTCAGAATGAAGGATTGAAATATGTGAGTTTCTGTGTGTGTGTGTGTGTGTGTGTAAATGGAAATTTTGGATGAAAATTCAAGTGGAGTGTAGTGTGAATGGGAGTTGGTTGTGTAAAGAGGACAGATAAGTACGAGGACCGACAGAACAGAAGTGATAATAATTATGAGGATAGTGTGGGACTGTCGGAGATTGCAATCGTGATCATCATAAGAGCCCTAGAATGATGATGATCATCATGATAATGATAATGATGACAATGACAATTTGAACAATGGAAAGAATTCTATCTCATGTTTCCGACATCCTTCGCTCTCTCTCTCTATCTCTATCTCTTTCCTTCACTCCTCAGCAATCATCTCCCGTCATCACCTTCATCTTCTCTCCTTCACACGCACACACACACACATACTCAACTACCCACTCCTGGAACGACCGAACAACCGAACAGCAAAAACAGCAGGAGCAGCAGAATCTTTTGTTTTATTTTCATTTGATTCCTAGTTACCAACTACCAGAGCTCCATTCGAGCTAACAATGGGCCATTTCCAGATTTGATGGCCCAAGCTCAAATTATTACGACAGCAATTCTCTCTGGAAATTTGAGAATATTTCCATAGTCGTCACTCTCTCCGCGCAATCACCCACAAGTTTGTAATCAAGCTTGGACAATTCTATTCAATGTTCAATTTGCTCACAATCCTCAAAATCCAAATTACAAACAAAAAGTACATTGTGCTTTTGCTACTTTCCCGTCTCAGTTTCACGTAAATGACGGTTTCATTTTTGGACAATTCACAATTTACAATTTGTAATTTGTAGAATTTTGCATAGTTCCTACTGCGTACGTATGAAAATGTTCAAACCAAACTCCAAACCCCAAACCCCACGATTGTGCATGATCGTATGCATAGGACAAACATGATCACCACACTTACATTACCGTTGGCAGTATTTTGTTACGAGAGAGAGAGAGAGAGAGAGTTTAAGATAAATGACTCGACTCTGCATGTACATGGGAAAGTCAAATGAAAAATACAACTGCATGTATTTATTATGAAGACATAAAAGACGAAGAAAAAAATCCTCATCTGTGTGTGTGTGTGTTTGACTGGAGGAAAGAGCGAGAGCGAGAGGGAGAGGAATCATAAGCAAAACAAGAGTAATATTTTTGATTGCCTCCACGTGGGTAATTTAGCATTGTCTGGCCCACACGAAAGACGAACAAGACATTTTCCGAAAGATTTTTCACTTGAAAAGCATGACATGTGAATCCTGGCCATTACTCTGCCTCTCCTCCCACCACCACGATATCTGTATATACCACCACCAGACGACCCTTCTTTCTCTCGTGTCCTTGATGTGTGGTGGTGAAGTAACAACGCACACGAATTTCTCTCTTTCTTTCTCTCTCTCTCTCTCTTTCGTTCTTTCTTTGTGTGTGTCACAGCATAAATAATGAAATACGACTAAAAGCTACTGCATAATAAATTCATGGTATTAAATTCCAATTTGAAATGACAATTCAAAGAAATACAAAATCCTTTTCCCCAGGAAATCACTACATGTCTATTCTTTCATATCCAACAATCCAGCCACATATGTTTTCTCATCCTACTTTCATTCAAATTGACAGTCCCAAGGAAAATTATTATGTACAACTTTTTATTGTGCCTACAAACTTTCACATATGTAATTTCAAAAAATTCAAATCCCTTAGATTTTTCTTTAAAACTCAAATTGAAATTGAAATTGAAAACGTCGTACACACAGAGTTTTTTCTTTTTTGTAGTGGATGGTAAAATGTAAACGAGGGTCGTCTATGTAAGATATGTTATATATATATGTTATGTCTGTGTGTCTGTGCAAAAAAATGAGGGGAGTGAGTGATTACATTTTTACACGTCAAGATAATTGCTTTTACATGAGAGAAGCTCAAGATGAGCGAGTACATTTGAGAGATTAACCCGCTGATAGAATAAGAAAGGGATACACCTGAGAAAAAAACATGGGAAAACAGAAGAAGAGCAGCAGACACGGGACTCCCCTTGAGACGAAAGAGAGGGAGAGAGAGGCGAGGGGAAAAGAAGAGAAAGGAGACGGAACGAAAGAGCGAGTGAAAAGGAAATTAGAGCTACAAGATAGTAAATCGTTCGTTGGTGCATAATGCAAGTGTTTCTTCATGTTTTGTATGTCTGCTTTACACTCGTTAAAAAATAGGAGTGGAAGAAGGCGAAGAAGAAGAGGCAGTGAAGGAAAAACGGTGAAAGTGAAATTTGTAAACATTCCTTGTGTGTGTATTTGTGTTTATTTGTACTGTGGACTATCAGACAAATACAGATAAGTTTACACAAGACAAGACAACACAACAGAGCACACACATGTTTCATCCTTCAACCAACTCCCTTTCACATCCAACTTTCTCTCTCACTCTCTCTCTCTCTCTCTCCCCCAAATAAATGAATTATTTAAACTAAAGGATTTTTTTCAAGCAACTACAGATATGTTCCAGCTGCATTTATTTAACAGTATACTGACAGCTATGAAAAAACTTTTCAGAAAAAGAAAACTCTTAAAGAAGAAGAACAAGAAAAACAAGAAGAAGAGAAAATTGAGGAAGGGAAAAAAGGATTGAAAAATCAATTTCCTTCTCAGACTCTCGAGTGGTGCAAAACAAACATTTACGAAGCCTGTGAACTCTTTTCATGTATTTACAATAAGAGAAATGTAATGAGAGACCATCCAATCAAGAATCGTTATATTTCGTCAAGGTTGGTCTCAAGGAATTGAGTTGGTCTCATTTGTGTTTGAATTTCCGTAGATTCGTTTGGGGTTGTGGATCGATTACATTCAGGGAGGATAATTAGTGAGATTGAGGAATTTCCATTGATTTTATTTTTTAGATGATGAGGAAAAATGAATAGAAGAAGAAGAAAAAGAAGAAGAAGAAAAAAAACTACTGTACACGAGGAGACGGAAACAGTTTTATGTTCTGTATTTAATGTTGTATTAAATGAAGTTCTCGTGTGTTTGTACGATGTTTGTGCAATGTCTACAATCTTCACAAGTTTACAGATTATCAAGTATCAAGAGAACTCTTAGCCATTACTTTATTGATATATTTCATGTATGTGTGTATTTACACTCACTATAGACGATTACAAGGATTTTCAATATGTGTGTGTGTGTGTGTGTGTGTGTGTGTGTGTGTGTGTATATGTGTATTGTATATGTATGTATCTAAGATGGTGGAAAGTGTAAAACGAGTGTGTACACTCATAACCTGAGCTTTAGAAAAAGATGAAGAAAGTTGCTGGTGTACTTGGTTAGAAGTTGGAGGAAACTCATGTTTCCAGGTTTTTTTTTTTGTTACAAGTCAAGTGCAGTCATCGAACGGAAAGTTGACCGAGAAGCTTAGATTTTTATGTGAAACTTGAAAGACTCATTCGGGAAAACTACTTTTTCCCCCCCTTTGAAGGAGAAAGTAGACGAAGAAAACTTGAAGTATAATGGTCAATTTCCAGTTGACTTGACCAACCAAAAAAGATCAAGAGCCGGGCCGGCAGGACACACCGACAAGAGAACGAGAGAACGAGAGCGAGGAAAAGGACGAGAGGGCGGGCAAGAAAGGTGTATAGATTATATGTACATGTACATATATATACATATGCATGTATGTACGTGGACTGTCTCTGAAGTCTGATCATAATTGTGATTTGAAGCGATTAATTCAATCATTCCATCGATTACATCACACAGACCAGTTGCATCATATTTACCATCATCCATCTGATGGATTGATGCTATTGGAATCTGAGCCCAAAATCTACTTTCTCTCTTGAACAACCAGCAAGCCTCTCTTTCTCTATCCTCATCTTTCTCTCTCTCTGACGACTTGTATTAAAAAAATTCAACTTCACCATGTCAAACTTATTCATCTGTCCAACCCGTTTCCTTCGTCTTTCCTGATTCTGTTTCTATTCCGTTTCTATCTGCTCTCAACTTTCCGCGTTTGATATTTCCCCTTTCTCTTCGATTCGGAATTTACTCGATCCGTCAATCCTTGTCCTTGTCGTTTTCATTGATCAACAGAGAGAGAGAGAAAACGAAAGGTTGTCCTTGTCGCCGTTGACAAACGCATTCTGCTCGTACAAAAATTTAAATTGAATGCGGTCTAAACAGCAATCCGTTTGGCTCACTAGCGGATTAACGAATTCAAAAACATTTCTAAAAAAGAAAACACATATATAGATTTCCTCCTTTGAACTTTTCTTTGAAAAAAACCTGAATAATGTATGTAATTTTTTAAGCAATGCAATGGAAGTAAAGTACCTACACACAAATTAGGGAACCCACACAAACGAAAATCAGTTTCAAATCTTTTAATTTGGGAGTTGACTTGCTCCCTTCAAATGATATGAATTGAAGATTGGGAACGAGAGTCAAAGTCAAATTCCATGTAAAATGTAACATTTGTCAAGGATTGTAAGGTAGTAAAAAAAAGGAATGAATGGGGGAAATTCTATAAAGGTTAATAAGGATAACTTTAGTTGAAAGTCTGACTTTGGCCTGGCCTAATGATCAGAAATGATTCCACTAAACCTGTTCACATTTATTCATACACATATACAAATACAAAAAAAACGTGCACAAAATGTAAACCCAAGTTTTTTCTCTCTTAATTTCTATTCCCCAATTCCCCCCCCCCCCCGTGCATTATAAATACATTGAAAATGTTGTCTATGGATAATGGAGTTGCCGTAGTGAACAGTTCACCTGCGACTCCTCCATGGCGTAGCACTTGACTAATTAAATACTACACATAATATATAGACAACATCCCGTATCATTATTACTCCTGTCATGTTATGGAAACTTAAAACTCTATACGTATGTACAAAGTCGAGGACGGACAAGGAGAGAGAAAGAGTATAGAAGAGAAAGGGAAGAAATGAGAAATGAATTTCAACAAAAGTCCACCAGTTTGTTCCGTATCGTATGCTATTTGTACCTGTACATAGTTTGTCATCAGAGCACTACAGACTACAGATACTAAACGAGACAATATGCCAGTGTGTATTTATCTCTCGGAAAAGCCCCATGAGTGGCCATGAGCTAGGAGAATGTTAATGTGCCCAAAGGCATCCTACCTAAAACTTTCCTCAACTTTCCCTTGTGTATGATCATAATTACTTTATTACCCTCCTCACATTCAGAAAAGTCTAGAAATAGAAAGTGACAAGAAGGGAGATAGAAGGAAACTCTGGGAACCTCATTTTGTCACCTTTTACAGTATTTTACACACACACAGTATTTTCTATAGTCAAATATTGCACATTACTCCGAGTACTTAGAGTACAAAATGTTCAAAGGGAGAAAAAAGGTGGACTTTTTTCCTACAATAAACTCCAGAGTGGAAGTAGGAGTCACCTTCTCCGTAGTGTACTTTGTAAAATGTATGTATTTTACTGGCTCTTTTTGCCATATTTCAACTCCTCGTTTGATTGTAACTTGAAGGGAAATACACATTACATTACTTTCCCCCGTTGTGTTCAGTTCTTGGGACTGGAGACATTTAAGTTGGAAATGACTTTCTCTCTAGCCTGGATTTTAATTTCCAACCATGATGATACAAAGAAAAAGTAAGGAACAAGTAAGAAGTTTCATTCAGTCTCTCAAATGTGTATTTGATGGAGAAAGCGAGAGAGAGAGAGAAAGAGAGTGAAAAGAGCAAAGTCTCACAAGTTTGGCAGCTCCACAGCTAAATGTCCTTGTAAACCAACTTTGTATTCTCGCCGGAGGCTTTTATGTACTTCATTTATAGTTGTAGACACAGGAGAAAATAATCACCCTCAAGTCTTAACAGTCTCCACAGATTTCTCTCTCTTTCTCTCTCTTTCGGTACTGTTTCTGTATTAAAGTCATCATAAAATCCTGAAAACATGTTCACAGTTTCAAAATGAAGGACAGACGAGCGAAAGAACGAACGAACGAAGGAACGAACGAACGCGAAGAGTTAACTGTAAACAGTGTGACAAAAGCAATCAAGTTGTGTATAGTGATATAACAGTATTATTATCGTATATATAATTAACCCACGCGACACAGGATACAAATGCAGATATATATATATATTTTCAAATATGTAAACAAACTCTCTGACTGGTTTTATAATGGGGGAATTCTGTTTTGGTGCTAGTTTTTGATTCTCATACCGGCTCGTCGTCTCTCCTCTAATTGTGAGCTCACAATCTTTGACTCGAGAGTATACGAGTCAAAGGAATTTCACCGACTTTATCAAGTTAATTAATAGAAAATCAAAACCTTCATAATATACTCAGTCTGTATACAGTTAGAACGTTGGTGTGTGTGGAGGCCGAGGCAAATTGGACAAAGAGAGAAAGAGTAAAAGAGAGAGAGAGAGCAAGAGAAAGTGAGGCATACTGGTTTCATACCGTTGCTTTTTCCTTGAAGCCCCCGCTTTTTGAATTCATTGTCGCTTTTGTAGAAAATTTGTTGAATTAATGTAACATTGCCGAGCGCCCTGTGTGTGAATAATGCTATGAGTAATCTTAAACGTGCTGGAGAGAGAAAGAGAGTAGTTTGAGTTCAGGTCGAAGAGCTCCACACATTTTCACACGTAGCAAAACACCATTTGATGGTTAATGTAAATATGGGGAAAATACAAACAACGAGCTTGTACGTATAAAGTATAAAATATACTGGGCATGATGGGCATCAGAAGAGTGTGCCGGTGTAGTTGCTAGCTGTATAACTATCGTCACATTCAAAATTCAACATTATGCTGGTCTTGACTCTCAAGTTTCTTGAAATTTCATGGAGCGGCTACCTTCTAATGGATTTAAAGCAAGTGGGAGCAGAGCAGAGCACAGGTGGGATAAATATATCTCTGGTAAATATGTATCAGCCAGACAACCCCCTTTACTGTTGTTTTCCTTCTTTCTCTCATATACGATATATACAGATGTAGATTCATATCGTACACAAAGGCAGGGACATGTAAAAATCTTTGAGAGAAACGACAAAAAAATCGTGTCTCATATTTATATTTTCCTCACAATTTCCTTCTATAGCCCTCGTCTTTCCACTCAGTTTTCATACATTTTCTCTCTCTTCATTTTCATCAGCAGAAACGTTGAAATTTTCCGTTGTGTACTTGAGTAATTTTATATCCCATAAACCGTACTGCATTTTCTCCTCATTATAAAATATCCAAAGATTTTTTCTTATTCTCTTCCTCTCTCTCTTCCTCTCTCTCCTTCAATGTAATTTGATGATCAAAGAGTTGACAGTTGCGACTGGATATTAATAGCTAGGAAAAATATGTTCAGAGTCTGCTGGAGTGGATCTGACTGGTTCCAAAAGTATGGGCCTCCTCAAAAAAGAAAAAAAAACTCAACAAAGTTCCATATTTTAAGACGAAATTTAGAAAAAAAAATTCACGGACACACACACACACATGTCCCTGTACTCGTACTGTGTAGTCCCTGCCTATTAAAATTGAAATCAGATGGCTCTATAATTAGTCTAGCTCAAATTTCCATCATTCACATCCTTTGGAGAAAAAGATTGCTTTTTATGCTCAAACTTCCATTTGGACTCGAACCGTACTACTACTACTACTACTATCTTACATAACTAAAACATGCCCAAGGAGAAAGGACCAAAACGCGTTGGAGTGAATTACAAAATCCTTGGAATAATTTGAAAATTAAAAACAACATTGAAAACTGATACGTATGAAGGAGATTCCTGTGAGAAGTCCATAAGAATATGATAATGAAATGTTGAAATCTATATTTTCAAGGAGTTTCCAAGGCTAAATTGGGGGCGTGCATGTAAAATTTCATAACTTGTGCAACATTTCTCTGGACTTTTGGAGAGGAGACGGAATGGAAATACAGCGGCAGAAGAAGAAGAAGAAGAATGATAATGAAAACTTTTACATTTTTTGAAGAAATAGAGGCCATGGTGGAAAGTGTTGGAAAGCCCATACTACTAAGGACTACATCATAATCTTGCGTCTGAGATGACAACTGCAGCATTAAGATGATATCAACCAATGTTCCTGTACATTAAATTCATTTCATGATGTTCAACTTGACAGATTTACATGACTCTGCCCCTTCACCTCCTCTCTCTTTCTCTCTCTCTCTAACACATTATATCAAATTACATTAAATTATTACAATGTGACTTCTCTCCATTTTCCCTGTAAACGTATATAGGTTATGAAAATAGAATCCCAAACACGCATCCACACAAGTTTATCAGGAGGAGTGAGCTATATGAACGACGATTATATAAAGGGAAAATGTTAATGGTAAAGATTTAATGGAATTATTATGGGTTCCAGTTAGTAAAAACTGTCGGATGTGCATGGTAAAAAAAAAGAAAGTTGGCGGCACATTGAAAGTGAGAAAGGTGGAGGGGACCACGACAGAATAGAGTGAAGAAGCTAAAAGAGTGGGAGTGAGAGAAAGAGAAAGAGAGAGAAAAGGAGAAAGAAGAAAGTCAGTTTTCATCATGATCATCTTTCTTGCAGGGTCTGTGATAATGGAGAATGTAGAGAATAGAGTGGAAATGGTTTACGAGTCCGTATAAAATGGGTTCTTTTCTCCACTTGCGTCTTTCTGTCGTACATATTTAGGGTTTAGGTTTGAGTTTGAGTTTGACTTGCCAAAGTATGGAAGCATGGAAGTACAGATATCTATGTATAGGAAAAGAGGGAGAAAAGGGAAAAGGTTACCATCTCCTAAAAATGGTTTGGTTTCCTTTGGGGAAAGGCGAGAAAGCATTAAAATTCCCAACGGGGCTATTCTTCTTCAAAGTCCAGCCGAGTGTGTACATGTAGAATGTAGAATGAGCATACGTTCAGTTTGGAATATATTATTTTACATGGACGATAGGGTGGAACCAGCATCAAGTAAGAGAAACTGTGGCTTCTTTCCTTAGACAAAGGCATAGAAAGAAAGAGAGGGAGAGAGGGAGAGAGAGAGAGAGAAAATACGTGGAGAAAGTAAAAGAGATTTGACTTTGTTCACGATCAGTTTGTCTTGAGCAAGCCAAGCAAACAAAAAACCTCAAGGCTCTACTCGAGATTTCCCTAATTAATAATATCGTCATGCTTTTAAATGAAATTCCTATGATCCCTAATGGGCAATTATAGGCATTTGGTGTGGCTCTAATCTACTTTCCCTACTTTCCAACAAAGAAGTACGGAACTTTCCCTTCTTCCCCTCTCTCTCTCTCTCTTCTCTCTCTCTTCATTTTGAATATGCATCTCCATTTGCGTTTTGAGCAGTTAACTAACATAAACGACGAAGGATGACGTCACTGGGCTTGACTTCTAAATTGGCAACAAGTCCAAGGAATGTTTTGTTATTGAATTAAATTCACCTACTTCATTCGTAAAAACAATAGAAAGAAGAGAGCGATGCATTTATATTCGTCTTATTTAATGGGGTCCGCTTGTCGTATTTAAAATGCAAAATAAATAAAGGTTACATAATTGGGATTATTTATAAGAGAAAACGTTGGAAGCACTGGGATTTTACGAGATTTTCTATGATCCCGAGCAAAGCCGTTTGTTCAGAGAATTGAGAGCTCTCCCAAATATTATAAGAAAAGGGAAAGAAGGGACATCGAGTATGTGTTTCTAGGTGGAAAAAAAAGATTGTAGTAAAATTTAATTAAGAATGTAGTATGCGCAATTAAATGCTTTGCAAGATAATCATGAAATAAAACGAGTTGGAAAAAGATTTGCTGAAACGTTAATTTTGTTTGCCTGTTCCGTCGTCTCTGACTCGTTCCCGTTGGCCGTTGTCTACGTACAGAAGAAGCACATGCAGAGAAAAGAGAAAGACAGACAGAGAGAGAGAGAGAGGGAGAGAGAGAGAAGGATGCAAAGAGCAGGGTCTCAGGGTTTTATTGTCACTGCCATTGCTTCTGTCGTTAAAGAGACCATTCTCATCCTCATTTCCTGGCTGGAAATCCCTTGCAAGGATCTTAAAACATTCACAACATCCTAAAAATGGCTTCATGTCACCATTCATGGCCCAATACCCATCCAAACGTTTTCCCCCAGTAATCTTCTACTATTAAGACTCTCTGTAGACAACAATCGTTGGAAGTACATCGGCAGTAGGTAGAGAGAGAAAGAGAGAGCAAGAGAGAGAGAGAGAAGTGCGAATAAACAAAAGAGAAAGTTTTTTAACATCTACACTCTACAACTCTACACCTACACCATTCTCGAATTAAAATTCTCTCACCCAACGAGAGAGAGAGAGAGAGAGAGAAAGAGACTCAAATATTTACTCTCAATACTTTTTCGATTCTCCTTTACATTCTGGGAGCAGTCAAGTCGTGCGTTTACATGGAGGGATATTATAAAGCCTGTAGCATCCCACTAATCGAACCAATGAGGAACGTGCCTTATGACATTGGATGCCTTCCTTCGACGTCTCCGTTCATCTGTGTGTAAGTTGTCAAGGAGACTCTCAAACTCCCGACTCGCTCTGTATTTCCCCCCCCCCCCCCGATTTATTTTGAGTTTCGCAAATTCTACAGTCGCCCTTTTTTCTTTCTCCCTCCACACGATGTATTCGGTCAATATAAACTACAGATAAGAGACTGCAGACGGTGGACGGCAGACCATCTTACCGGATTTCAAAATCTTGGTTGAATTTCATTTCCAAGAAAATCCAAGAGCGGCTATTGACCCTTTCAATATATATCTGTACACACACACAAGTATATATGTACTAGACTAGGAAAGCATATGAAATTCAGACATAAAAAAGGACATGCACACACATGTGAGCGTACAGAGTTCTTCTTCTTCTTCTCATTCTCACACCGTAGGGATTCTTTGAGTGAATCGTCGTAGAGAAAAGAAACAGGTGAAATTTCACATTAGTATGTATCTCCCAACGAAGCCTCAGTGATAATAGTCAAGGAATGAACCCATTCTGAAAAGGAAACCATTCATTCCTTCTCTTTTTTCTCTCACTCTCCCTCTCTCTCTCTCTCTCTCTCTCTCTCATTCGCTCCTTTTTTCTCCCCCCCTCTCTCGCTCTTTCTCGTCTTTACTCGTTTTTTCATGGCCAAAAAAAAAGAAGAAGAAAAGAAATGGTTTCGGTGTGTGAAAGTAAATTAGCTAGCGCTTTCCGTAAATTTTCAACTCTCTTAAATTCCCAAGTACTTTTGTATGGACTTGAACCAACACTTTTTCATTCTGTCTCTCTATTTCTCCCAATACCCCCTCTCCCCCCATTTATTTTCTCCCCCCTTTGAGCAACTATATAGAGCTCATGTCTGCATGTGTGATTTGATACAAAACTGCTCGTTACTCGAAGCATTTAAATAAAAAGTGCAAGACTTCCAAAAGCACTTGTATTGCCTTGCAAAATGCTTCCAGATTACAAAAGGACGGGAAATAAGTGTAGACTTTACATGGATTACTGATTTATTTAAAAAATCAACTATTCACTTGCTCCAATTTTATTGTCATTCTTTTTCTTCCCAAAGAAAAGGATCTTTAAGAAAGAAAGAAAGATGAGAGATAAAAACATATATAAAAACAACAAACGAACGTGTGTGACATTCTGCATCGTGGAAAAGAGAAAAGAAGGGAAGGGAAGAGAGAGAAAATAAACGGGAAGGAGGATTTGTATAGGCTAGCTTATCGTTAGACGGAAACTAAATTTGTAGGTAGAGATTCCAACTGCCTATCTGTCTATCCTTGTCTAATCTCTCACGGTCCAATCTATCCTTTCATATATGACATTGATCTCTAAAGACTAACAGCATGGGATTTATTCCTTTCCCATCAAGACGAGTAAAATAAAAATCCTTTAAGAGCTCCGTTTATGCCCTCTGCCAATCAATTGCTACTCACGATAAAGTTGAGGAGTAAAAGACGACGGAAGATGTAAAAAAAAAAAAAACTCACAGTCAAGCTCCAGGAGAACGTCAAAAGAAAAAGAAGTGTGGGGGAATAAAGAATAAATGAATAGAAATATTCCAAGAAAGGACATCAGATTAGCCCAAAAAATACAGACATGTATGCCACAAATGCCACCTTTAAAGAACTACAAAGATTACCTTGGATTTACACGCATATGCACACATTTTCATTGATTGACAGAGTATTTCCATGGCAAAATATTAAATATATGAAAAATAAGCTTTAAAAATGGAATGGCTGGTTTATCTCGATTTAATCGATATTGATGGTAAACTAATCAATTCCTATTTTGTTTTTGTTTTGAAATAACAAAATTTTGTTATGTTATCAGTTGTCGCTCAAGCTAGTCATAGAATTAAATACATGATTGAGCCTCATGCAAAGAATGGAGCACGCCGTGTCTGAGTGCCGACGACAAATGGTTATGTAACATGTCCAAGCTCTTTTTAATTGGCATGTACGGTTGAACCATGTTCCAGTCTACTGCTTGGCCTAAGTTATCTTCCCTGGTGTAAGTATTATGTATTTCAATTGGATCATCTGCAGGTGCCGGCATGTCCACGACATTTTTATTCCTGAACAATTGTCAATGGAAAGGAGTTTCTGAAACAATTAATTCCCCATTGAATGTATGGATTTGAGTTATTTGCAAATATGATTGATTTCAAGAACAGACTAAACTAGTGTCTGTCCAGTTTCTATTTGTTATTTGAATTTTATAATGATACTTACCCTAAAAATATAAAATGCACAACATTCAGTTGAGACGGAGAATCACAATAGCCGTTTTTTTTGTAGTACTCGACCATAAATTGAAATGGAATTTGTTTTATTTGTACATTCATAAAAGTTGTAGACAGTCTAGATTTGAGTAAAAGTACAAGTCTAAATATAGAAATAGAAATCATCATTTCGGGGAATAAAAGGGAAGCTGAAAGAATATAAATATATATATTTTTTGGTACTAGATTCAGCAGATACCAATGTGAAACAAAGGAATGTTGAGTGACAAAACGAAGGCGTATTTGATAAAATCAGTGCATTCGACGAGTTTCCTTTGTGTGGCTCCATACGTTTGGAATGATAAACTCAAGAGACTGGAGGTGACGACTTCAAAGCGTCATTTATTCTTTTGGAGTGTGAATTTTTTCTTGGAAATTTGTTTCGAGTTGTTCGTGGTCTGTCGGTTGATTCAAGCATCCACGGTTCTCCGAACATCCACGTCCGTAATTGAATTGGTCAATTTGAGGTACAAGGCAATTGTGTACATTCTACCCGTTGCATTTCAATTGGCCACTCTCCTCCGATGGAAACAATTCTCAATGTTTGTCAACTTTTACATTCGCTTCTATGAATTTATACGAGGTAAACCCCCCCCCCCCCACCCCACACACAAAACACACAAAACTCGATGGTATAAAATGTATTTGTATTTCACAAATTAAACCAACTAATGACTAATTCAACTCTTCTCAATTCCCTTTAATTCACCTTCCGTGTATTTTTTTTCGTGTTTACGACAGACGACTACCTGATTCGAAAAAAGAAGGAGAGGAAAGTGGTGAATAGTTGTGACTCTGTCCTGCCGTATATTTTCTACATGGGGATTGCCATCGCTGCTCTCCAGTCAATTTCTTCATTAACTCGACCAGAAGAAGTATCCTTATTTTCATCGCTACTTCCAAATCCAGTGGAAGCCTCACTCTGGATTCGATTCCCCATTTCCATGCTTCACAGTTATCTCTGCTTTGCCTTCTGTTTCAAAATGCAGCTCTACCTTTTCTCCATGCTCGCCTACACATCACCATTGAATCTGATCGTGAAAGAACTCGAGTAAATAATCAAAAATACGCACATTCAAAAATATCCCTCATTTAATTAATTTTAAATTATGTATTGGTATAATTTATTGTTGTTGTTGTTGTTTTTTGGGGGGAATTTGGGACTTGGTGCTGATAGATGTGAGAAGAAGAGGAAGAATGAGGAAGATTTTAATCATTTGCTCTCACCAACAATAAGATCCCCAGAGCACATGATCTTAATTTACCGAACTAATGAACTCCTTCATAGACTCTTCAATGATGTTTTTCATATTGAATTACCCATTGTGAAAAGCGTTCTTGTGGCTGCCGTCATTTTGGGGATTTACGGCAGTGTGAAACTCGAGGACTTGCGAGTTATGATCCTGGCAGTTGTTGCCACAATATCTCTCATTTCTCTCAAGGCAACTCACAAAGCCATGTCCAACTTATATGATTCCTCTCAAGATGTTCTCTCCTCCTGGAAATGGCAATCTCAATCTCATTTATTACACAAAGGTCTGACTCAACGTCTCAAATCCTGTCGACCACTCACTTCCCGCATTGGGGATTTCTACAATGTCAAAAAGATTACCATCCTCATTGTTATGGGATTCATCATTCAAACCACCAATAGCATTCTCATTGCTTTTTGAGCAACGAGCCATCCCATCGCCATTCTTCAATTCTTTCAGCAAGTCATCCAATCATCTACTCATCAAGCCTTTGTCCGTATTTAACAAGAATAAAAAAAACATCAGTCTTACTTTTACCATGTTGGTAGGAAATCCCATTTCCTTCACACACAGTTTTTTTGTAGCCATGTAAAAACAAATGAACATGCGCTTTGGAATTTTGGATTGTTTTATCTGGCAAATATCGTAAATGTTATTTCAACACATTCCTTTAATAAATAATTTCAACTGCATTTTTCAAAATTCCAATTATCACGTCTTTATATTATTTAAATCAAATTGCTATATCGACTGAATAGTTATCATTACAGAAAAGGGAAATCCCACACACATTTTGTCAAGGACAATCCAGATATTTGTTAACCACTCCGCAAGTGTTTGGAATGAGGAAATTCATTCAATCGTCACAGCATGTGCCTATGGATTTCCATGGGGGACATTAATTGATAATTACTTGAATTGCTCACACCCAATATTCGAAAATAAATCCACGTATCTCTCTCTCATGCTTTCTGTATGTCTTTGTACACAGTTTGAATTCCATGGTCTGGCTTGCAGAGAGCTGAAATTTCCTATCAAAATTTCTATTCGTAGAAATGGAAAAGAATGAATATTTCAGTTGCTTTAAGGTGAAATTTGATGTGATTAAATAAAGTATGTACAAACAAATATTTTGTTTGCACACGCATTTTTATGTGAATGTAGATTTGTATTGTGTATTATTGTGTGTGGACGACAAGGAAAATAGAGATCTAAGAGAATAAGGAAAAAGGAGGGGGAGTGCAGAAAATGTTGAGTGACAAAAAGGGAAAAGGAAAAACTACAGATATTTCATTCAATCAGTGAATTCTGTGAGTTTCCTTTGTGTCATTTTATCCATTTGGATTTTGGAATGACGACACACTCAAGAAAAAAATAGGATGAGGACTTCAAAGCGTCATTTATTCTTTTGGCGGCTACTTTTTTTCTGTTTTTCCTTTTCTGTTTTTTGGAATTGGAAGTTATGTGGACTCCACATTGTGGAGTCTGTCGATTTGATTGAAGCGCTGACTATTCGAAGTGAAAGTATAGGTACATATATTGAGCAATCTGGATTTTGTGGTAAGGAAAATATCATTGTGTACATGATTTCACTAGCAATTTAACTCGTTATATTCTATTCTAGTACGATGCTAACAATTTTCAATTTATTTGTCAACTTTTACATTCATTTTTTGGGGATTATAATTATAATTTTAATTTCGTGTCCACCACACAATCCAAAAAGTTCACAAAGTGTGAATGCAAATATGTACACGAGTTTATGTCACAAAATAAATATCGTCTGTTAAGTTCACAAACGAACTATTACGATTTTCCTTAATTTGCGGAAAT
Source organism: Gisinianus flammeolus (assembly GCA_034699125.1). Lineage (NCBI taxonomy): Eukaryota > Metazoa > Arthropoda > Collembola > Symphypleona > Katiannidae > Gisinianus > Gisinianus flammeolus. The sequence goes on along the minus strand of JAIUND010000442.1, from coordinate 33,430 downwards.
GCGACTACTGCATCCCTCTTTGTGGGTAAAATTCTGAAAAAATTCAGGGTGACAGAAAAGGTCATGGCCGACAATAATGTCTCAGGACCCACAGCTCCATCTCCAGCCGTTTGACCTTTGGAGCAGGTCAACGAAATTAAGGAAAATAATTATAGTTCCTTTGTGAACTTTACAGACGATATGAGAAATATAATCTGTCATTTTCAAATCGTTGCATACGTAATGAGGAATTTGAAAATGAAAACCCGGAAGCTTTTCCTTGACGCCATTCGTTATTCTCCTTAAGAACCAAATCCCCCCAGAGCAGATCGTTTTAATTTACCAAACTTAATGAACTCCTTCACAGACTCTTCTTCAATGATCTTTCCAATTTCCAATCGTATTCAATTACCAATTGTTAAAACTTGTCTCACGATATCGGTATTGGACTTGGGATTTACATTTTACAGTTGCTATGAAGCTCGAGGGGAAACTCGAGGACTTTCGAGTGCATGGGCATCTCTCATTTCTTTCCAGGCATCCAATAAATACGATAAAATTAAAAAATTCTCATACATAGTTTTCTTTCTGGGGAATTTGTGGAATTTTACATAATGAATTTCCACACTGTTTCCAATTAAATGTGGTTTGCCTGTTGCCTATGTTTACATTGGGGATATTTTGAAATTGACGATGGTGAGTACCTTCAAGTATTTCAATTATACAACCAAACAAAATTTTGCACATACATGGAATTTATGTATTGAGTTGAGCTGGGATGATGGGTTTCAAAATCTTATTTGGATTCGAAATCATCTTGATTTATTTCCCATGTTTTCTCAATCCCAGCATGATTGACAGTTTCAATTAATTAGTAAGGTTTTATAATTAAATAATTGAGATTCTGTATTCAAAATGGTAGGACATATGCTTCATAAATTGGAAACCTGGTTACCAAATGTGTAGACATAATTATTCGGAGACCCCGCATGCATCCCTTCATGGCGAGTAATTAATTTAATGCTCGATGATGATGATGATGATGATGATGACGACGACGACGATGAAATCGTAATGCTAACCAAGTTGACTATAGACTGTAGATAACGATGCAAATTTCCTTCTGCAATCAAGCTGAAAGGAAAGGAATTATACGTAGGATAGATGTATCCATATTGTAAATACCTAGTAGAATAGATAAAGATGTGTGTACACACATCGAAGAATCCAGGTCAAATGTCGACTTTCCCTCCTACAGTTTACAATCCTGACACTCCACATCATGAAACTTGACTTGTGCATGTGTGTGTGTGTGTGTGTCTGACAATAATCTTTTAAAAGCTTCATCTATATACCTCCATGATTTGATTTGTCCATAAACAAATGCAAATTTGAGCACGAAATTAACTCACCCATCAAACATTTATGAATTGTGTGGTAGTTGAGTTTATTATAAAATGAAATTCAGCTCGGACTCTCGGATCCCCGAAAATTTTCAATTTTCAGTCTCGTGTTTTATTGTTTCATTTGATTGGTTGGTCTCTAAGGATTCCCAATTGCCAATTGCCAACAGCATTTAATGAGTGCATGCATGTATGTACGTATGTACATGTACGATATTGCAATGAAATGAGGTAGTCTCTGTCTCTCTGGGTAGTTTCTATTTGTTCAGGCATAAATAATTGGAATTATTGAGCTGCTCCTCAGCAGCAGTCCTCCGCCCCGAAAATCCCAAGTGTTTTGTATCAACTGGGAGGAGAGAATTGTAATTACAAGTTGGAAACTGGAAGGTCCTCAAACCTCAAAATTCAAAATCCAGAATGTTAAAAAATATTTACTGTGGAAAAAATTCAATTGTGGATCTCACATATTGACAGGAAAAGGGCTGACAAGTCACAGTCAAATTCCCGAGTGCATTCCGTCTGTATATATAAATCCTTTGACAATAAAACCGTACACAGTGTTATCAAATGATCATGGACACAATCCTCATACATCCAACATATTGATTGACATTCTGAGTGAAGTGAGAGCAATGCAATCTGGCATACAGATACATAAAAGGATTTTTGAACATTCCTCTCCCCCACTTTCAAATACCTTTCAACTTCTTTCCTCTCACTTGATGATAGATAGGAACAAGCGTGAATTTTTGATGGAGGCAGAACACGGGGAAAATGTACATATGTCATTTTGGTTATTTTGGTATTTGGTGTATTTGGTATTTGGCATTTGATGTTTGGGACACTTTCCTCTTCCTTCCCTTCTTTTAATCAAATCCACAATCTTAATATTGAAAATTCTACAAGAAAAAGATAAAAAGAAGGAATGTAAATGTCACATAAATGTTTTTTCCCTTTCATATCTGTACTTTTGTCCGTGATCATGATTGTGAGGGTGTTCATTCATATAATGCACTTTCATAGCGTCCAGTTACCTTCCCTTCACCCTCAACAAGTCCTGTGTTTGAGGAAATAAATATACATATTTAAAGGGAAGCGGATCCATTTGGGCATAGTGTGTGTGTGTGTGTGGACGAAATAAGTGGGGGAGCAGTAAGTGATTTCCCGTTTACCTCTGGCACTACAGACAAATAAAAAAGAATGAAGTTGGCGTCCAATAAAAAGAAGCTCGTGTGGAGAATCAATGATTTTTATGACTTTCTTTCTCTCTATCTCTCTCTCTCTGGACTTTCTCTTGAATATCTTTCTCACAGGAAAATGTGGAGTGTAGCGATGGAAGAGCTCAAGCTGAGACTGAAGACAAAATCCAGAGATGAAAATAAGAAAATTCTACGACTATATGATAATGTTATAAATGTGTGTGGATTGTGGATTGTCCTGTGTGTGGAGAGAGAAAGCTCCCCCTCACTCTCTAGTTTGTCTTCCATAACTCTCCCATATTCCATCACATAAAAGAAAATGACAAAATATAGATATTGTTGGGCTGTGTTGCTTCTCTCTCTCTCTCTCTCTCTCTCTTGCTGTAGTTTCAACTCAGCTCAACTTCTCTCTCCCTCTTTTGACAATACATTTTCACATGCATTGGGCTGTTGACGGTAAAAATGGCCATGTTAGAGCCAGAAGAGAAAATGCCATGAGCATCAACTTATATGGAGTTAAAGACTGTAGACTTGAGACTTTAGAGTCACCATTCACCGTTTTACCACCACCACCATCAGTTCTTCGACGAACACAAAAAAAAAGTTACCATTTAAAAACGTCAGAGAAATGAAAGGAAATCTCTCTGCCGTCGGCTTTAGTTTCTATAGGACTCGACATTAGAGAAGAGTTGCGGAGGAGGGGGGGAAAAGGAGAAATTTTTATTCCATAGGACACCATTTTCAATTTTTGTCAACAAAAATATTTTTACTTTTTCACTGTCAGCTCAAACAGAGAAGGAGGAAGAGAGAGAGAGAGAGAGAGAGAAAGCAAAAGAAATATTTTCGGCATATACATTTAGTTTGTATGTAACTACCGGATAGTTTCCTCACTGGTTTTTTATATGAAAATTAAAGGCAGTTTGTTCAAACATTCCAACATTCAAACATTAAGTTTTGAATGCATTAATGTCATGTTCAATGTACAAGTTTTCCCTTTGCAAATCCTCTTACAACTTGATGTGTACGATTATTAGCATTTCCTGTCAACTTTTAGCTTTCTTCTAGGCATAGAAATATTCTTCATGGAAATGTTTTTTTTATTATTAGAGATGTAGAAAATAGGATTTCTGGACAGGAATTTTCAAACTCATTCAAATTCCTATTCTTATATTTTTTTCATTGAAATAGAAATGGGAAAGGTAATAGAGACGAAATTGACTTTTGTTTGGGAAAAACGAAAGACATGCTCACATTCTATATACTCAACTCTAAGCATAATATATATACAAAACTGACAGATGGATTGACATGACAACAAAATTCTTCGTCGAGTCATTTGAATGGGGGGGAAAGTCGGGAATTCTGGAGAATTTACTAACTTATAAGATGACTGTACAGACTCAAAACAAAAAAAAAAAAAACTCCTTCATCGTCCTTCTTCCATATTGCCTAGTAACTACATAGTAACATGGCAACATACAAATTGCAATTGAAATCCCTAGCGCTTTTTCATAGGAGTGCGTGAGGACAAAAGAAGATGTGGAACGACCGTAAAAAACATTCTCGTGAAAAACAATCCAGAGTTGTATGTACACACTGAAATTATGTCTCTTGGCCTTTTCTGGAAATGGGAAAGATGGAGATTAAGTAAATTCAACCATGTGGATTTTTTTTTTTTAAATATTTTATGCAAAAGTAGAAAACACTAGAAAACTAAAACTTGGAAACTACAAAAAAAATCTACAAATTTCACATTTCCCCCCAACGCACACTCACAAGTTTGACTTGATGCAAATTTTCTCTCGAGTCTTCAATGTGGAATTTATTGAGACAGATTGACAGTCCATGAGATTCTGCCATCGTGAGTGAGTTCAGACATGACAAAATACTACAAATTTCTGGAGAGTTGTCGACCGTACATGATTTGGTTTATTCTCAGTCGAAAGTGTGTGTGTGTCTGTGTGTGGCCGTACATATTAGAATTCCAAATAATCGTGTCAGGTACGAAGAATGAAAAGGATTTTTTTTCCTGTGAAAGGTCCTCTCTCTCTCTCTCTGTATTTCTCTGTCCCATGTCTCAAGTACTTTCGGAAGCAGAACGGCAACACACGCTTATTCTAACTAATCAAATTTAACCATGCACAGTTAGGCAAGGATTTAATCCTGACATTCTCTCTCCCTTTGCAACTCCACTTGAGCATATTAACATTACATGGCATTGCACCAAAGTCTATTACGACTCCTAGAGCTTCGTCTGTCGTCGTGTCCCTCTGTGTATGTCCTCTTCCTCTTCTCTTCTCTCTCTCTCTCTCTTCCTCTCTCCTCATCATCGTCATCGTCATTCACAACGTCATTTTCCCTCTTCGCGTCGTCTGCCTGATTTGAATTCACGTCCGTGGAAAATACATCGTTAGGAATTAGTCAAGGAAATTGTGAAGGAAGAATCGGTAAGGGAAAAGTTTTGAGTTTTGTGGGGAATCGAACAAGAGGAAATGCTGAAACGGCTCCCTCCTCTTCCTGTTATTCAAGAGTATGGTGAGGACTCCTCTCGCTTAAGCTTGTAGGTACATTGACTAAAGAGAAAGCAAAAGGGCCACACGAGAGAGAGAGAGAGAAAGTCCATAAAGTGATTTGCATTGCCATTTGTGATTTGGACTTGAGCAGTTGGAATAAATTCGATTTGCCAACAACAGTCAGAAGAGAGAAATTAAATTCGATGAGGCGAACGGGTAAAAGATGAACGGAAAAGAGGAGAGAAATAGAAAGAAGAGAGGACGAGGACGAGGAGCCAGTCAAACGGGGGGAAAACCAAGCCCAGCTATTTATGTATAACATTTACCTAATCTGTACAATATCTGTACTTGTCGTGCATTGGTGGGCACTAAGGAGTACTAAGGACTCGGGGTATCCACTTTTTTTTGGTACATTCTTATGATGAGAAAAAAAACTCCACTGGGAATCCCTTCACATACATAATTCAATGTTACACACTCTTTTACCATTTCCCCATTTCCCCATTTCCCTTGTCCCAATTTTCTCCATTTTTTTTTCTTTTTTTTTTTTTTTTGAGGGGGGTTTTTTTCTCTTCTTCACCGTACACTCAATTCAGTTTTTTTTATCTATCTGTATTCGTGATAAAACGTCTTGTTCCTTATTTCTTCATTTCGTCATTTTCTCACCCGGATTTGGAAAGGGAGAATTTGGGATTTGAGATTTGAGATTTGAGATTTAAAATCAAATTTGAAATATTCGAATTGCTTCCGTTCAAATGTACGATTTCCTTCCCCAAATCCTGAACCAAACACAAGGGATTTTATTTGACTCCTTGAATGGCGTCGAATATATTTGAAATTTTCCCCGATATGATTTTATTGGTGAGCTAATTCACTTTGAGACAGTCGTGAATTCAAATTTGACAAATTTTCTTAATTTCTCTCTCCTGCTTCCTCAAACTATTTGACTGGAGGAGATTCGAGGAATTCACAATTCAATTACGTCTGATTTTTTTTCCCCCTATAGAAATAGAACTGGGAACAGATAAAGGTAAAAAAAAGGAGGACGACGATAAAGGTAAAAGCAAAGAAAAGTGTAAAAAGTTGGATAAAAGTGAGAAAAGGGAGGACAATGAGGAAATTGTCACAGTCAAGAGATTCAACATGTTTTCTCATGTTATTCGGTTTCTATTAAGTTTTTCCTAAGAATTAGTTTGAGAACTCAATTTTTCCTACTCGTGACTTGATTGTAGGTCTTAAGAAGATAAGCAGAGGAGAGTTTGACTATTAAATGGAATTATGGCGGAAGAAAACTGTTCTACATAGTTTCTATTCTATAGTTGACGCAGTCACTCATAGTAGTAGTTGATATTCCACTTGGTATTTTCTACTAAACAATATTAAATGGGATGAAACGTAAGGACAAGGACAAGGAAATTATGTTAGCTACACTTAATATCATTTCAAATCTCTCTTCACTACTCGTTCCTGACTCGAGCTCTCTGATTTCCTTCTAAATTGTAAATTGAATTTTAGGAATTTTCCTCCTGAATACTAAGTAGGTAATGCCGTTCAGATACAATACAATACAATACAGACTCCAGGCCCGAGAGAAATGAGGCAGCACAAAATCAAAATCAGAATTCCGTAAAGTCTTACACATATTAAATAAATTGGAAAACCAAGAGGATATATTAAAAAGAAATCATGTTGACAGGTGACAATTTGGTAAAGAAAAAAAAAAGAATAGTTACACGGAGGAAAACGACAACTACAAAGAAAATACGCTGAGCCTTTTAATCTTTTCAATTAACAACATTTCCCATGCTCACAGTCTCTTCTGGCCGGGGGAAGGAACGGAGGGAACGTTAGAGAGAAAGATAAATCATAAATCACTTTCAATCGCTCTACTCTGTCACCAAAAATTAAATGTCAAATATGATTACAAATTACAAATACGTATATATAACGGTCGACGCTTTCTTTCATAGTTATGTTTGATGCACAAGTTTCTTCGGGGGAAACTTTTTTTTTTGTTGACTTGTAAATCCTTCAGGATAATTAAAAAACTTGACAATCACATGAGTCTGCTGGATTTCTGGTTTCTGGATTCTGGCTCAAATCTCCGAAACAGCCATTTAAAATGTGTATAGTTTATTTGTATGCGCATTATTATTATTATTATTTAGAGTGGTTGATGTGGCCAAAGCCGTTGTCTCTGCAAACCAATTCCATAAAAGAAATGTACCAAAGTGAGTTGGAGTAAAGTTCGAAATGTTTGATAAGCTCCATGACATTTGATTTTCCTCGTCTCTCTCCTCATCCTGTCGATAGCAACTAACATTTGTCATATTTGTTCCTGGAAACGAGTTAAAATAAAATAAATAAATAAAAGGAAAGGAAGAAAAAAAAGGGGGGAGAAGAATCAGCATGGGATATTTTGTATCGAAATAAACGTATCCGTATATGTAGGTGTATAAAAAATTGCACTTTCCTTTCTCTTTTAATGTACCCCATGTATTTATGTATTTGGTACATGTAGATTTCAGAGGAATTCGGGTTTAAATGTGACATGATGTGAAACCACACATATATTATATTACAATAATATTGTCAAGAGTGTGTGTGTTGTGGAAGAAAGCTTTTTCATGTCAATTGATCAAGCTGAATGGACTTGAAGACGGATTTGAAAGTGCGTTTGCATTTTAAAAGAATTTTTGAGTTCTCTCTCTCTCTCTCTCTATTTTTCTCCCATTTCTCTTATACAGGTAAATACCATACCATACATGTATTTTCCATGTGCAGAAAATGTCTAGGATTTTCCCCCGTGCATATTTTGTATGTTATATTAAAAGTTCTTTGTGGGGAGCCCGGTTTGGCCCAAATATCAAATATCTGTGTGACTTCATGTCTATATTTTTTTGACTTGTGTACTCTCAAAGACCGAGTATGATTTTTCTCGAGCTGTCAACCAAATCAAATGCTTTCACTCTCTCTCTCTCTCTCTTTCTTGCTCTCTCTCTGACTACTGGCATTGTCAAAACCAGACATACAGCTGTATGAATATGTGTATTTCGATTTTTCTATTGAGGATTCTGTATCCAGCAGCTACAAGCTATTCATGTACATGAACTATGAGTAATAGCATCAAATGTCCTTCTCTTTTCCCCCTTCTTCTTTCACAATGTTTGAGTTCCATATGATATTTGTCAATTCTCCCCTTTCATTTCATACTGTGAGGTTTTCTCTCCTGGACAAACGAACGACTGGGAGTCAAGTCCATGACAAGTTCTTTATGAGCTCTCATTGGCTGAATGAAAGTACTCCTCAAAACTACTTATCATCAAAGTCAACCACCTTTTTCCCTTGAGGTCGTCCACCGATCCACAATTCACAATCCAGATGAAACGGTTTGAAAAAAAGGAGGAAATTATATTAATAATAAAACAGTGAGTGTCCGCGCCTTCACAAGGCAATGTCTTGAAGCTTGATATGAAGATGACAACGTTTGATATTACAATTTAATATTGTCATTGCACATAATTATGCCAAAATTAATTTAGTAATAAATCCCACGCGTCTCTCTATCTCTCCGTGTCGTCTTCACGTTATCTCAAGGAATGTGAACACACAAATTAAATTTTGTTTGATCTCATCCATTCTCGTGGGAATGTCCTCATGACAAGGATTTGAGATATTTCTATTGGTAATGGAAATTCATTCTTTGACAATTCTTGGTTAAAAAAAGGGGGGAAGGAATTGGGATATTTTTTTTTGTCATTTGGCAGGACTTTACTATGCAAATTGGAAGCATGCTAATGCGGCAGATGATTCAATCAAAACTCTTATGATATGAATGATGTGAAAGAGCCGTCATGGAAATTACAATATGATAATTTTTTTTTTGTGCAAAAATAAACCAATTTCCATTCAAAAAATAATCCTCTTTAGAGCCAGATGAGACGATGAGACACAACCGGAGAGGGAAAAGGAAAAATTGAAAAAATGTCAAAATATCCAGTATTAATTTGAAAAGAGTGAAGACGAGAGAGAGAGAGAGAGAGAGAAAGGGAGTGAGGGAGGGAGGAACAAATCTGTGAAAGAATACATATATATTTTGCTTCAATTTAAAAACCATTGGAATTTTGGTTCATAGACAAATACATATGATGTACGGATGACTGGTAGTACGTGGTCTGGACTATACAAAAGCAAGATAGAATGGATGAAAGAACAATTCATCATCGACTTTTTTTCTTGTGCTTTATGTACGAATCCAGTTTTTTTCAGCTACCATTTCCTTCCTTGTCCATACACAAACTACCAAACTACATACACATACACATGTGCACCATACAACCATACACCATTCTCCCTGTGAAATGTAACTTCATTCTTCTCTCTCTCTCTGCCTGTCTCACATCACATCACACACACACACACACATATACTTGTATGTACTCACCGTTCTCATGCATACACCTCCAACCTCTCAACACTGATCCGTTACATACATCATACAATGACTTGTCATGAACTAGATATATAGCCATTCCAATGGATTGCTCGAGAAATGCATCAAAGTAGAAATTGAGCTTAAGGGTACACTTTCACTTTACTTTCTCCTTCTCTTTCTCTCTCCCGTCTCCTTTTCTCTAAACCACCGCACATTCACCCACCGCACACTCACACACACACACGCACATTCGCCCACTGCACACTCACACACACACACGCAGACACACACACAAACTCTCACATATGCATTATGCTTACAAGTTTTGGCTATCTTGGAAATCCATACAGATACAGATTCATATAAAAAAAGTACGTTCCCCCTCTACAAGAAATTTCTTTATGCGGAATGTAAAGGAACCGGTTCCATGGAAAAGAGAATGAGAGGATCCAATTCCATTCTTTATACGATAGTTGCCCATAGCAGTTACGTACATTTTCTGGGTTGGGTTGGTTCTGAATTTTTTTGGGGGATTTTCATGTTTTGTATTTTTCACCGCGGGTAGTATTCATGAATGTACACACACACACACACACACACACTCATGTACATATGTATGTACATGTACATACACATGGACTACCATAAAAAATATGAATCTCAGATATGTTCTCTGTGAAGTCTCAGCAATTTTATCCCTGGGTGTGTGTGTGTGTGTGTGTGTCTGTGTGTGAGTGAGTGAAGATTGCTCACATGTAGAGAGAGACTCTCTCTTGTTAGCTGGTTTAATGTGAAAAAATTGGAGGAAATGTGCGTGTATGCTTAGGGATATAATGATACTAGTCAGAATATAACACTCACATCCAAATTTCTCTCTCTCTCTCTCTCTTTTGTACTTATTCAATTCTTTTAGATTCCAGTATAGTGAGTGAGACTGAATGAAAATATATTTCAAGTACATATTCTCGTTTCTGGTGTTCTAAGATGTCATGTAAATAAGGCGTAAGGAAACGGAGGACAAATATTCAAAAAGAAAAAGAAATATTTTGGTTATTGGTAGATTTGCTGAAAGAAATAAGAGAGATCAAGAGAGAGAGTGAGAGCGAGAGAGAGAAAGCGAGAGAGAGAGACAGAGAACTATTGAAAGAGAAAATAAGTAGGAAAACTCTAGAGATGTTTTTTCTCAGCCTCTTCCTCGTCGTAAATAGTTTGTGTGTCGTCATTAGCTTTAAAAAGCTTTCCCCTTGGGCAATCGTGTAATTTTTGAAAAGTATTAAATTGTAATATGTCATACTGCTTGCACGACTCGAATGAATTTTTTGAATTGGAATACAAACTATGAATGTTTTTTTAAAAGACAAATCTAAATCTAGGCAAAGTCCCTTTCTCCCAAGAAGATGACGAGTAGGGAAAATAGGCGAAAATAAAAAAACGTCAAGATGTTTTCAAGTATACCATGCATGCATGTGTTTGTATACGAATACCATGATGCACGAGACTGTTGCTTAAATCCACAATCACAGTTTTTACTCAACTCTGCGTTGTTGTAACTGTGATGGGCTCCCATCCACTCATAATTTGATGTGTAAATATAATTATAAACTGGCTCTTCCTGAATATCAACAGTTTTTCATTCTTGATCTTTAATGTTTTGAATGTGCACTTTAACATGCTGTCACTTTCCACGCTGACAACTGTGGATTTTAAAGTACATTAAATTAGCTGAGGAGATTTTAATTGTTTTTTCGAGTGATCAGTATATCTGTCCTTTTCATGATGATAATAAAAATCATCGTGACCACGCGTGGAAAGGATGCTAGCGGAAAATCCCATCCTTTGTCCATTTTGGCCCCAGGTAATAGACGAAACCTAGAAGTACACGAGAAAGTTACCTTTTCTTTATGCGGACAGACCAAAGACAGGGAGGAATAAGTTAAATCATCCCAGTATGTAGGTACGTATGTTCACACACATGGCGGAACAATGTTTACGAATTTCGTGTATGGTAGTGCAAGTCCACGTACAGATATATTGCTTTCTTCTATTCATGTCTTTGTGGGTTTTCCCCATTGTTCAATGCCCAGTCCATCAATTCAATTTATTTTAAAAAAGTATGACGAGGAACCCGAAACCTGAAAGCCGAAAGAGTCAAGAGAGAGAGAGAAAAACAAAACTTTCTCTCTTTGCTTTCTCTTAGCATACTCCACTACGATACACTTCTTCTCCGTCTCCATTTCTATTTCTGTTCTCTATAGACACGTTCTGTTGTATACAGCTTTTCCCAGTCTTTACTTCCAAACTGCTGCTTCTGCTTCTCCATCTCCTTTCGCTATGTGTACTCAAAGAGAGGAAGCGAGAGGAAAAGGTGAAGGAGGGAAAATGTCGCAAGGTTTTCTATCTACCTTTATCTCTGACTCTGTGGCTTTTCTTCGAATGCGGGTTTCTTTCTCTTTCTCTTTCTTGGATGGAGAAGGGAAGAAAAAAAACGAAACGGCCGGTGAGTTTCCATACACATCTACAAAAAAAAAAAAACTACATCACAACACACTCGTACATCCAACATCCAACATCCAAAATTCAACATCCACCTCATGCGTGTACGTATATCTAAATTTTGCAATTTTTTAATGCGGCCCTCGTGTCAGCCTCCAGCAATCTCCTCCTAAAGAATTTATGTATTAACTTTTCGAGGAAGGTATGCCACATCTACGCGCTTACCTTTTCCAAGCATCCGTCAAGGAGGTGCACAAACACACACACATGTGTATATCGTATAAATATATATACATGTGTGTGTGTGGGTCTGTGTGCGTAGTTTCCATCACAGATATACATGTACACGCTCACAGGCTGGAACTTACTTTCTATTCACTTACCTTTTTGTCCGAGAAAAGATTTCTCTTCGTTTTTTTATATTTTATTTTTGTGGAAGAAAAAAAAGCGAGAGACTACACCAGAAAAACTAGAAATTGTAGCAATTTTAAACAATTTCTCCTTGTTTCTTTCAACCCCGTACATATTTTATTTTCTACACACAATGTCAAATTCAAGTAACATAACAAGCCTACTGAATTCCTATTCTGTATTTAGTAAATAATAAAGTCAATATAAACCCACAAGCGAGGTTTCTTTTTTTGTACTTATTTCTGTATTATTCATTCAAGGGAAATATTTCTGATCGTGTGGACTTTGGACTTGTTGTTGATTTTGTTTTGATTAAAATCTGGTTCTGGATTTGGATTTGAATCTCACAAAGATGATTACGAAATAAATCCTTGTATATTTAACAGAGTACTTTTATCTGTATGATGATTATATTGATATTATAGGAGTATCAAATAAAACATGAAAGGATAGCGATAAGCTACCTTATGTATGTAAATGTACACACAGAGAAATAAATGACAAGAAAAAAATGAATTTGTACACATATTTGTATATAAATTTGGATTCGTCGAGAGTAGTTCACTTCCCAGTCTCCCCACATGAATATAAATAATAATATACATAAAACACACACTTTCTCTCTCTCTCTCTCTCTCTCTCTCTCTCTCTCTCTTTCTCTCTCTCTCTCTCTCTTCAAGAGTGAGCGAGTCATTCTATGCCATATAAATAGAAAGCAATAGCTTTGGCAAGCTCTTTGTTGTCATTGAAAGTGAATGTTTTGCGAGCATTTGAGAATGTAGTATTACGGATAAAGCATAGTATAAAGAGGATCCCAAGTATAAATCCATGTACGAAGGCACCTAATCAAAATGACAATGACAGTCCGGAAGTTTACCTTGCGGTCTCCACACTATACACGCTTGTGGCTTACAAGAGCATTGAGTAAAAGAGAGAGAGAGAGAAAGTGTGAGAGAGAGGGAAAGGGAAAAGAATAGGGCTTTGAGAAAACATGATTATGAAGCATTGTGTATTGTTGCGTTTTCCTTTTCCCTTTTTACTTGGAGGGCAGTCACTTGGCTCGGAGAAGCAAGCTGAGGGCAACGGGCAACACATGCTACATGACTCCATGCTTTCTCTCCCACTCCCATACATATTGTACTTTCCCCCTTCTCCACTCTCCTTCACTACATATATTACAACACACAATATTTTCTGCATCTACCCTCCCCACTCCCATTCTCTCTGTCTACCTATGTACAAAGTAGGATATAGCTGGGATTTGTATGTAGTGAACAACCACACGGCAGGACAGATGAAGTATGAACTGATTGGCAAGGCTCTTTCTTGGTCGTCCGTGTGCATGCACATATCGTATGACAAGCGTGTATCGTATGTGTGGCTTGGATAATGCAGGTAATATATAGAAATGTTATCATCTTTTGTGAGTCTAGCTCTCTCCCCTTTGGTTGCATTCATGCATTCTGTGAGTTAGTGTGTTCGTTTGTATGGGGACTTGGGTCTAGTTGAGAGGAGTAAAGTTGTGGCCACAGACGGGGGAGAGAAGAGGAGAGGAGCATAGAGAAGAGAGAAAGAGAGCGATAGCTGTGCCAAGAGAAATGAGCTTTTCCCTCTGCCCCGACCAAACCATACAATCTGTTCTCCTTCAATGAAGCCAATGGAATAAGCTTGAATCCTGAAATGGTTTTGTTACTCCATAGTGCTAGCATTTCCTCTCTCTTTCTCTCCTCTCTCTCTCCTCACTACAGATATTCTACTCACTATGAGATCAGGGACTGGCTACTGGTTTTTTTTAGTCTCCTTTTTGGATATTCCATTACAGAAATGTCGTCACACACAAACACACACATTGAAAGAATAGTCGTCTTTACAGAAACACCATTTTATACCGTTTCCACGTAAAAACTTTTCGACGGAACCTCTGAAGCTGAAAGTAGAAAATGAAACTGGACACACAAGGATTTAAAGATCCAAATCCAGATTCCAAGTACGTATTTCTTCATTCTTTTCAATATAAACTTTACAATACTCCTCTCTGTCTCACTCCACACCAGATATTCTTCCGTATTCCGTATCTTTCTGGAGTGAAGAGAAAGAGAGAGAGAGAGAGCGAGAGAGAGAGCGAGAGAGAGAGAGAGATTCCCTTTGTCTACTTTCTAAATACCCTCCAGAAATGTTTCATCCGACTTTCTTTTGTACGATCATCCATAATCCCTAGTTATCACTTTCTTTTCTATTCTTAGAATTCTCCAAATAGCAACAGCAGTCATAACTGGGCACAATACAGTAAATACTCTAAAAGATTTATCATTCCCCGTTTACATATGCCCATCCATGTACTATCAACTAGGGAATGAGACGACAAGTCCTTGCCTCAACAATATGATACATAATCATAATAGAGAAAAAATAGAACTTGTTCAAGATCTGTAGAACAATTAAAATATGCAGAGTCTCAAACAAAGTTGAGATTTTAATTCAGGGAAATGTAAACAAACTCTCTCTCTCTCTGTTTTTGTGTTTTTATTTTGTAAAACAGACTTATTTTGGATTTTGGATTTCGGATGGTGGAAGTTGGAAAATAGAGAGAAAAGCACTTGGATTCAAACATTTATAGAATCTTAATTTGGTAATAGTAATAGTTGAATAATATCTGGAATAAAAATAATATGTTTTGTAAGAGATTACGAGATTTTCCTGCAAAAGAGTTTCTTTTCTAACTAGGCTAAAAAAAGAGTGGAAAGTAAATGGTGGTGAGGAATAGAGAATGAGAGAATGAGAGGGAGTTTGGAGCAAAAGGAACCCCAGGAAAGTCAGCACTCACTCAGACTCGGACGGAGAGATTCCACGTAGGCAGACGGAGAAGGAAGGAAGAAGGAGAGCCGTCGTCGTCGTCACAGCTGAGGATGATTGCTCTAACTATACACCAACCAAATACTCCTTGAGCATGCTTTTCCTTTTCAACGAGTATACCCTAGAAACCATTCAATTAAACTTTCTCTCTCAGAAATTGAGAAACCATTGAAAACAAGAAGTGGATTTGAAAACTGCCTTCAGACTTCTTTTCTCCTGACCAGTTTCTACTCCCTAACAAAACTCTATACAATTTTGAGCTTTATCTTATCAAGAGCTTCTGATTAACTGACTCAATATTACGTAGAATACTCTCCTTCTCTCTCCCTCTCTCTCTCTTGCTATCCCTATACAATTTAATTAAAGCTGTGCAGTCCAGTGATTTAAATAAAATATTTATCAAGTACGTACGTATGTAGTTAGTTACATGGCTTAAACGAGATTCCACATATCTGGATTCTGGATTCTGAATTCTGGATTCTGGATTTTGAACTTTGGAGGAAATAGACGCAACCACAGGAAAAACTACTGTGTTGGCTTTGATATGTTGGAGGAAAGTTTTCACAGAGTCACTAATACACACAACCACATACAAAACATCCGAGTCCAAGTATCTAAAATCTGAAATCTCCATCAAAATCTTTGCTGCCTCCACTCCGTTGCCATTCCTCGCTCTCGGTAGTCTCGGTATTTTGGATCAAACTTTTTCCATACTCCATATCGTAACGAGTAAAATAATAATGAATCCATAAGTACCATACCATACCATACGCAGTACACACACATGGACAATGCCTGTACACATTGTACATATTTCCTTCCTTACACACATGTAAGATTAAGATGTACATACGTATCTGTACGTCCGTCATACTAAAAGGTCTCTAAGCCTCTTGTCAGAGTTTCCACGTATGTTCACGTACATACGTATTTTCACAGTACAAAAGGGAACCCAGTGGTCAATCAACGATGAAGAGATCAACTTCCCTCTGCCTCACTGACTTAGCAAAAGAAAAGAGCTGAAAACGAAAAGAGAAGACGAATACTCAGAAGAAGAAGAAAAACCGAATTTTCACGATCGAAAAATCACATGTCCTCTTACATTTTCAGCTCTAGACACCAGACTCAGACACAAAAACACACACACACACACATGCAACGAACGTCCAGTTACCTTAGATTTCCAACAAATGCCATTCCCATTCGTACGACGAAAGCATGGTAAAACACACAATAGTTTCTCTTTCTCTCTTTTTCTCTTGTAGATCGTATTAAGAAAATAAGCAGATTCTCTCCCCTTTGCTTTTCTTCTCCACTCTCGAAGTCTGACACTGAGTTCTGACTGAAAGAGAACACTTTATTAACAAGCGGACTTTCTCTCTCTCTCTCTCTCTGGCCCAGAAGAGTTTTGCTTTCTAATTAAGGATGAACTATCTGCTCCTATGCTCTGTCTCTCTCCTTTACTTTGGAAAAACGAGGCAGACTTTTCTCTCCGTCAATATAATATCGTGGATCGTAGACCGTAGACTTGTATATCGTACAAAAATGGGGAAGAACATGTACCTACAATACCTATATGCTTGGTGTATAAAGCCATACAAAAATAATCATCATCACCAAGTACATCCTCTCCGTCTCTTTATTTCTCTCTAATAAACTCGAGTAAATCCAAATCCAAAAGCTCTTCAAATATTTCTAAAACTCTCAACGCATGTGTTCCGATTCCATTGGACGACTTTCAACAACAACAAGGACGTTTTGTACATAAAAACCACACGGATATTAAATTATTTCCACTTGATTACAAACCGTCAAAATATCAAAAATACAGGTCGATGAACACTTAAATACTCAATGCGACTGAGTTGTGGTGAACGGATTTCTGTACATCCTTCACGTGAGTCCAGCTGGCATATTCGTCGGGGGGGAGAAGAAGAAGAATGAAAAATGCTTCAAATCTTGTGACTGCTCTGATACAAAAGGAGACTCATAAAAATTCAGAACACGAAATGGATAGCTGAAAGAATAGAAAGGAAAAAAGCAAGCACACACGCACACACAAATAGAATAATATAGGCAGTACAAAAATACGAGGGAGAAACTGAATTATTCGATTATGGATTGACGATTGAATGAAAAAACTGGGCAGTGAGAGTATGTAGAGTTTTTTTTTTTTAGAAATCCGAAAATCCGACGAGTCATTTCCATTGCATGTACAGGATTGAATTTGGTCTGGTGTATGTAATGAGTATGGACTGGGAGGATTGTTCTGGAAATGTGAGAAACGTGAATGGAGCCAAGTGCTCTTTCTCTCAATTCTCTCCATCCTTCTCAGTTACAAATATAATCTACTGCCTTAAATTTACTTTACACTTCTTCTTCTTCTTCGTCTTCATCTTCATCGTATCCCGTTTCGTCTTTGTAGGAAAGCCAAGAATCAAAATGAAAGGGAAGAAGAGAGAGAGAGAGAGAGAAAGTGGGGGAAAGTAGTAGTAAAAGTCCACACGATATAAAGTAGAAAGAGGAGGGGGGAAATCTTAAGCCACCACAAGAGTGCAAACTGCCATTGGTGAAGATAAATGAATAAATGGAATTAATTATATATCTGTCTTGACTGTGTTAGCGACTGCCAGGAAAACGGAAAATCAAGATAGATGGAAACTATTCATGTTCCCTTGGAATTCTGTCCACGAATCAACTTCATATCATATCATCCCTTTCCGTAGTGAACACACACACACGCAAACATTCCCTTAAATCTATCGCTATGTATGTACATATGCTGTGGTATGTGGAATGGATCTTATGTAATTTTGTGATTCTCTCTTTCTCTGTCTTTAATACATACGTAAAGTTGATGCTTTCTCTCACACTCTGAACCAAAATTTCCTCTTTTGTATTTTACAATTTACAATGACAATTCACTTTGTACTTGCGGAATAGCCTATCTTCATTCTGCATTCATCACTCCCCAAAACTTCACAAAGAAATGAAGATACAGAGAAACCAAGAACCCACCAAACAAACAAACAAAACCCAACAACACACAAGAGAAATGTCTAGAGTCTTTAATACAAAAAAACGAGTATGTGTCTTGTATTGTAATTGTAAAAAAAAAAACATCTGTAGAAGCGAGTTGAAGCTCGCGTCTCAAGTCCTTTTTCTCTCACATTCAGTTGTACAGAAATACTCTCAAGTCTGACAGAACTAGAATCTGCTGGTTCCAAGGGGGGAAAGTATAAGAAATAGAAGTTAAAGAAGAAGAAGACAACGACGAAGGCGAAAAAAAAAGAAGGCACAGTCGATATTTCCATTCTATCCATTCCATTGCATTGAAAGACAAAAGAGAAAGTGAGAGAGAGAGAGAAAGTAGAAGGGGAAAGTATAAGAAACTGAGTGAGTAAAAGTATTGGAAAGATTAGAAAAATCAATATATGTAGAGTATAGTCGTTTTCCTTTCCCCTCTTCACCATGGCATTCACTTCTATAAATTCTATTTCCAGTTTGAAGGCGACTTTGGCCATGTAAAGTATTACGGTGAGAGAGAGAGAGAGAAAGAGAGAGAGGAGAGAAAGAGAAAAGAGATGGAAGAGGAAGGAAGGAGCGGGAAGGAGAAACGGGGGGAAGATACTGGTTGAGTGAATTCAAGAGAAATCTGAGTGAGAGAGTCCATCCCAGTCTCAACAATCTGCCTGTAAACCCAAAAACCTTCAGACCGTTGAATAGATTCAACTCACGATCAGTTCAAATTCATTTTACATCGTATTTTATTGCTTCCCTGTACTTTAGTTGAGTACAAGGCGGAGTATTATAGTAATAGTATATCATTATCTCTCTCTCTTGCCTTTTAACTACAATACTCAAATGAACGTTTGTTTTCTTCGCCCTGTCTGTTGCTCAGTGCAGAAAAGAAGACAGGCTGTAAACAGGAATGAAATCATGTTTGCATGTGTTTGAGCACATTCCAAAATTCCATGTACTCATCTTCATATGTTACAGTTCTGTATTGTTACTTTTTTGACAGGGAATCGGTCGGTCTCGTCACTTCGTCACCCAAATATCTGTACATACATAGTTTCATTTACTCTTGCCCCAACGTCCAGCTCTCCCGTCAAATCATCCGAAACCGAAAGTCTCCAAGACTCATATATTCAAAGTTTGAAAGCAAAAAGGAAAGCACCATGAATGGAATATCCACAAATAATTAGGACAATGTGTATCATAAATATTTTTAATCAATTTGTTTATTCTTTGAAACTTAAAATAATTTGATTTCTATAGATGTAGATATATGTATATAATATATTCATGTATTTATCATGATCATGATCATGATCATGATCATACGCATCATATCATTGAATTTAATAGATTATGATTGCTGACTTGGAAACACAATTCAATTTTTTCATGATGATGACATCTTAAATTATTCTTGATTTATTGTTTTTTTTTGTTTATCTTTGTTGGAAATACAATCTAAAGTATTATGAATATGAAATATATTGCACAATCATAGCCGACTCTGGTAGCTCCAAGAATCTCTTTGTTGTGTGTACTCAATTTTTTATATGTACAGACGAGCACATTCAATTGCATATACTCGTTCATCAGTTTTCACATGTTCAATTTTTAATGTATCACTGTCATTTTATTTTTTTCCTTTGTTGATATTGCGGTTTAGTTTCTCATTTGAAGGATGTGAAATGGATCCTCTAAGAATATCCTGTGGATCTCTATGAAATTATTTTTGACTATATAATATTTGATTTATTTATCTTCTCACCCTCAACTTGTATTCCCGCACCTTTGATTTTCTTTAACAAAAAATGTAGAATATTTTGATGTATCTCTCGTAATTGTAATTGTAATTGTAATTAGATGACTGATGGTTTCATTTTAATTGAAACATGATTACTTGACGTATGTAGTCCTTTCACTTTTCGGTCATCCTTGTAAATTTATATATATTAATATATTATGTAAAAGTCAAAGACTGGCTTCATTATTTCAAGTGTAAAGTCACTTTCTATTACGGAGAATATGAATTATTATTTTCATTATTATTATTTATTATGAATGTCAATATTATTCAAACTCACTTCCACTTTCACTTTCACTCGTCTTGTGTCCACTTTTTTTTGTATTTTCCGTTTGTTTTTTTTTTTTGATGAATCCAAAAGATGTGAAGACTTCATTATTATATTCGTTCCACGTCAAATCTCTCTTAATCTTAAACTTTGCTGTGGCTGTTTGTTTTAAAATAAGCTTACAATTACTCCGTACAGTTATCAAAAGTAGCAGGAAGAAAAAATAAACGCTTTTTAAGTGCCTCCATGGTTTTGTTTATACAACATCAATATTGATATCCATATTATATTAATAACTATCATTACTACTGACTACACATGTGTGTACAATGTCTTTAACTACTGTCCATAATAATAATAATAATAATAGTAATAATAATAATAGAGAATGAACTACACTTGTAAAATGAATCAAAACATATGACTATACAATACGGCATGTAAATGATTTTGAGGGTTCTCATTAGCACACCCACACATTTTACTTTACCACAATTCTTCTAAGATATATCAATTTTTTAATTGGGATTTTGATAGACATTACAAGTAATATCTGTCAGATATGGCAAAACTCCTCAGATGTTTGTCTTTTTCCCCATTCCACATATCAAATATTTCAAAAATTTCCAACCACTGTCATTTATTCTCATTTCCTAAGTACATATTCATGCATGTATTTACCATGAATGTAGTATGTAGTTACAAATAGAAAATACTCGAGAGGATATCTTATGAAGATCCTCTCGATATTATTATTTATTTTTAGCATATGTCATATTCCAAAAATGCATGTAAAATAGCTTGGTAAATGTAAATTGTGTCAGTGTAAATTGTCCAAGGAAAAAACCTCATGGAAGATATTCTCATCGGGGAAAAGATGAGAAGGAGACGAGGATGATTTATATATGTGCGTATGTATATAAAAAAAAGTAACAGTCACAGTACTTTTCATTTCATCTTATAAATAAATGTATGAGTTTAATGTTAGCTAGTAAATATAATGTATACACGTTGTTATTTCCCTAAATATTTGTTGATATTTTTAGTGAGTGTGGGAACATTTGCTCATTAGAAAATGTCTCGAAAATGATGAGTTATTAGTTTATTAGGATACTGATTGGAATTTTGTGGATGTAGTGAGAATGAGTGAGTGAGTGAGGTGCCTGTGTGCATTTACACATGTGTATTTATAATTTATATTTGTCATTAAAATGGATATGCTTTCCCAGATTCTCATAGTACATATAGTCAACAGAATATAGTGTGTGT
Source organism: Gisinianus flammeolus (assembly GCA_034699125.1). Lineage (NCBI taxonomy): Eukaryota > Metazoa > Arthropoda > Collembola > Symphypleona > Katiannidae > Gisinianus > Gisinianus flammeolus. The sequence continues at coordinate 11,785 of JAIUND010000442.1, read as the reverse complement.
GGGTGTGTGTGTTAATTTCCGTTAAAAAGATGGATACATTTAATAATATGGAGATGGGATGAGGATGAGAGGACGATGACTATGTGAAGATATACAAGGAAGAAGCGAGGTGGTGCGGGTTTTTGGATGCATTTCAAGCAAAAATATTTCCATTTCCAGTCTGACAATTCCCTCATTCCCTTTGCAGAGCTTAGTCTGCCCAAACAAAAAACTCAGAGAAAACCGACAGACTCCAATGTGAACAATATGCATGCATACACACACAGTCTGACACAGACACAGTGCACAGTGCACAGAGCACAGAGCTCACTGTATTGTGGCTAGAAAATTGGAACGTATACGTTCAGTAAATGCAGTCTCAGCAACAATCCGAATTCCAAATTCATGTAGTTATATGTATTTACAATCTCTCTTTCTGTACATATGAACGACCGACCGACATGTGCATGTACAAAATAAAGCAAAGTGTTTCCGCGGTATACTCGTGCATGGCATGATGCCGGCTCTCGAATAATTCTAATTCTAAGTACAGATATACATGTCTGTATTTGTAGTATCTATGCACATATGTATCTGTGTCCTGTATGTAGTTGGAGCTTCCTTCCTTCTGAGCGAGTATAACCCACCGCATTCCAACATACATATTTTTCTCATGGTACTCTGAGCTTTTCTCCCATTTAATTCCTATAAGAGTAATAATGTGTGTGCTCTAGTCGAACATTAGAAAATATATAATGTGAAAATAAAATGGCTAAATAGGAATTGCAAATTTTCAAATCAGGTCGCATCCCATTGATTATCTTTCTCTCTCTCTCTCTCCTTTCCCTCTGTGCATAGGTTAACTACATGAAATGGAGCCATTTCATTTTCTCTCGCCCTTTTGTCTCCCTCTTCATCCCGCTTTTGTCCTTCCCCAATGCACACACAATACAACCATTATGGATTGAAACTGATGATGAGGTGCAGCATACAATGTCCTTTTCTCTATGCAAAAAGTAACAACTGACAACTCCAGTTTGGGATTTATATTTTCAATATCCCCATTTTTGTTCATCATCTACAAAGAGAGAGAGAAAGAGAGAGAGAGAAGGAGAGAGAGAGACTGCATGAGGTGATATTTCTATGCATTTGTTGGCTATACATTATGGTGAGCTGTCTAAATAGTCCCATCATAACCCGAAACGTTACTCCATACACGAGAGTATAGTAACGTTTGGTCTCTCGCTCTCTCGTTCCTTCTCCTTTTGTATGGGAAACTGTGCACATTCGCATTGAGAGAGGAAGAGAGAGAGAGAGAGAGGACTGTGAAGCTCGCTCCTCCATACTGTAATATTTAGTATGTAGTTGGGCTTATGTCGAACACCTAGTTGATCCAGGATTAGTCAAGTTGTTTAGATATTCTGCTGGAGAAAGTCCTAAAGAAAATCGGGATGGAGAGAGGTTAATACGCAATTCAAATCTATGCATATTTACTCAGCAGACAGTTCTCGAGTATTTCTCTCAATGTATGTGCTCGTGCCTGTGTAGAGGCAGTCAAATAATACTTTCTCTCTCTCTCGCTCATACAACTTCCACTACCTCGTTTTCCATTTCTCATTTTGTTTGGTTGTTGTTTGTTGGATGTTTTTTCAAAACGAGAAGGAGGAGGAGAAGAGGAAAGGAAGGAAACGGGTCTCAGAACGAGTTTTAGAGGAAGAAATAAGGAATAAGGAATGGTGACTGCTGCTGCATGAGTATGCAAGTAAAGAAAGTATGAGAAAGAGAGAGAGTAAAAGTGAACGTAAGAGGAGGAAGGAGAGAAAGACGGAAAGAGAGAAAGAGGAAAAGAAGAAAAAAGAGTACGATTCCCTAGTCTGATGGGTTGAGGTGAAGATTTTACATTTTACGAGATGCAGTAAACTGTGCAAGTTCACATCGTTCCTCTGTACGTTAGAACAAAGTTACTCAGAGTACATACCATAGCATACAAGTCATAGTAATAGTAATAGTAGCAGAAGCCCATCTGACAATACAAAAAGTTGCTACTTTCAACACGAACGCGCTCAAAAATCCAGAGACGAGGTGGAGAGAGAGAGAGAAAAGGAGAAAGAGAAAGAGGAAAGAAAACCAGGAGAGAGTCAAAGAGGTACAAAAGTGAAAGAACAAGACGCGTTTTTCACATTTTACACGTTGAATTCCCTCCAATTCCCATTATGCTATGTACATGTCTCTGCATATGTAGATCATCGCTCGCTCTCGCTCTCTCTCACTACTCCCTCACAAAGTAGTACAAACAATGTAGAAACGTATACACAAAGAAACACTGCTCGAGGTAGGCAGTCGAGGTAGGAGGTAGGCAGACAACACAGACACACATATGCGAACTGCGAGAACCGGGTGGAAAAGTTAATGGGCTGCTTCCCAATGCCGAACGAGTGAGAAAATTATCACTTCCCTGGCTCTTTTCGCCAGCTCGATATTTTACGAACAAATCCTAGCGGCTTTACATGCTCTACCTCACACATCGTCTTTCTATCTCCCTCCCTCTCTCTCTCTCTCTCTGTCTCTCTCTCTCTGCCCTTTCTTTTTCTAACTCCGGGCTCTGTCTGGGCTGATTTGCGATTGTGACTCTTTATATTCCTCCACCTCAAATAACCTTAATCTAAAATCAACCAAGAAATCTCGACGCAGTGCCAATCTACAGATTCCTTTCCCAATGACTGTTCCCAACCCAACCCAAGCCAAACCAAACCAAGTACCAGTCGTCCTACAAAAGAGACAACCCCACATGCACACAAACACACATACACACATGTACAAAAATAGAAAGAGATGAAGAGAACACTTAACCAGTCCCAACTCGTGTACAAATAGTACAGAGCGATTGAGGACGAGGAGTAGTTGGAGTAGAGGAGCAACCAGCATCTATACTTTCTTTTACTTTTACTACTACACGAAAGAGAAATGTATGCACAAAACAAAACTGTACTTAAAGACAGACTGACAGACGGGGATATGCCCTGGTATTTGTATTTCTTTGTGTGTGTGTGTGTGTGTGTGTGTGTGTGTGTGTGCATGTACAGCTGTTTGTGATTTGCAACTTGGAATGTAGTTGAGCTTTCCCTTGGTTTATCTAAGCCTTGTCTTGTTGTAAAAATTGGCTCCAAGTTTCCAGATCCCGATTTCATAGAGTTTTCCCCATGAATTCCTCGTTCTCTGTCTGTCTCTGTCTCTCTCTCTTCTCTTTGTACACGTAGAAAACTTTGTATTTGTATTTTATCTCTCTCGTCTCGCCTTAGTCATACATACAATATCTGTACAAGCGAAACTGGAACTGGAGTTGAAGTTGAATGTAATGCTTCGAGGTGCATTTAGTAGGAGAGCGAGAGAAAAAATAACCCACAGATTTGTGGGTGCCAGTGAAAGTATAAAAAACGAGCGGAAAAAAGGCAAAGTGGCAAGACAAAGAGAGAAAGAGAGAAAGAGAGAAAGAGAGAGAGAGAGAGAGAGAGAGAGAGAGAGAGAAAGAGAAAGAGAAAGAGAAATGGAAAAACAGCATGGCCTTGCTTGGACTCTGAGTGTGACAGGAGGAACTTATGGTTGGCTGGGATTCCACGAAGAGATTTATTTATGACGTGTCCTCTAGAGACGTAATAGCCCCCTTATTGCACATTGTTGACTGAATGAATGATGAATGCATGGAATGAGTTTCGAGGCTAAAACTGTGGAAAACCTTTCCTTCCCCTTATTTGTATGCATTGACTTAGAGTTGGAGTATCTGTAGAAGAGAGAAAGAGTGAGACAGCGAAAGAGAGACAGAGAGAGAGAGACAGAGAGAGAGAGAGATGGAGAGAGGATGAGAAGTGAGAGAGTGTGTGTGATTCCAAAGGTGATGAAAGAACCGAACCGTATGTTCTCTCTAATGTAAAGTAATAAAATCTTATATGCTTTTTTCTTTTATCCAACATCCCCAGTAAGTTCCTCACTGAATTTCCCTTCTTTACCCTTTCGGACATGAATGAAACTTAGACAAATTCCGATTCTCTCGCTCTCGCTCTCCACTCTTTCTCTTTCTCTTTTTTTCGCTCGAGCTGTAGATAACTTTTCTCAATTCCACACTGTCAATGTTGAAAAACGGACTCGGAGAAACACTATTTTTATTTCTGTCATTTTTTTGTGGAAGGGGAATTTTTTAAAAATAAATGATAACATGTCCATTTTGAAAGTTTACCTCCAATGTGCAATTTCCATGCCTATTTTTTATTTGATTGAGAAGTTTGTGAAAAAAAAACTACCCCAATTTTTAGTTCATTCAACAACATTTGTGTTTGGAATAAATTAAGCTAGATATATCTGCATTTTTACACGAGTTTGATACTTAGTAAATAATGTCCAAGGGCTGTATTTTTTCAAGTTGATGTGGATGCTCGTCCTCATTGAATGACAACGGGAAGTCAACCTTCATGAACTCTCTCTCCTGTATTTTTGTGAACCCGCTCCAAATCTCCATCTCACATTGACTCGTTTTCATATGGACTTTTTTGGTTGCTACTTAATTTTATGCATCAGCGTTTGCATTTAATATCTAAAGGGTTGTTGAAACTCTTACGAGTTCAATTTGAGAGGATTTCCCTTCCGTAAATTATTCATCTTTCTCTCTCTTTTCACTGCTTTTAGGTACGGATATGTCGTTAAATTCATTCCTGGATTTTTTGCCCTGCATATATACAGCTTCTCCCCTTCTGTCCCTCATCTTTTCTTTCTTCGATCATTTTTCGAGAGTCAAAAAATAAAAAAAGAGAGAGAGGAAAAACCCATCTTAAAAGTTTTTCATTCCTTATGAGCATTTTTTCAGACATATGTGGAATGGGATAAAAACATAATTTGTTCCCAGATTATTTCATGATTTCATGCGTGGAAAGAAGAGGAAAATGTTTTCTCAGATGACTTCTCTTTCCATATACATATTTAGTGTGCATGCTAAATGTCAAGGTTCTATTTTTGCTGTTGAAATAGTCAGAGTCACATTCTGTTTTTTTTGGTAGTCTCTCCGCCATCAAAAAATTAATCTATTTCTCTATTTTCTGAACACTGAATCCTGAATATTATTTCCTCTTCCCAGATTTTGAGTCTATTGTCTTTAGTCCTTTCTTGTCTTATCTATCCTTTATTTCCATGGGAAAATTCTCAAAGTGAGCTGAGGCGGAGTTTAAGGTGAAGTTAATTAAAATGTATAAATATCCATCAAAATCCAGTTCATTTACGGATAGATTTAGATGATGCAGATAAAATCCTCATGAGAATCTGAAATATAAATCGTAGTGAGGAAGATGTCTGAAAAATGGTTTAAAGTTTTGTATCTGACGGTAAAATTACTAAAGTTACTTATGCTTATAGTCAGTTGATAGTTAGTTAAATAGTCAGATGCTTGTCGCTAGATGATAGATATCGAGTCAAATTCAGAGTACACAATGTATGATGCATGTATTATTTTTTTTTACTATAATATTGTATATTGTCAAGATCACGACGTCAATTCAATAACTCGGGAACTCGGGATTGTTTGCTTAAGCAGTAGAAAATTGGTTAAATATATTTAGTTGTAGGCTACACTCTAAATACTCTAAATTACAAATTTCAAAAGGGTTTTCAAGTGAGTGCAAATAATTATACTCGTAAATCATCCTAATTTGAATTTGACTAATATACGTTACAGAAAATGCCCTGCACACACTGTCTCTTTTATTTTTGATTATATATAATTTAAGCCAATTATTTTGGATTACGGATGTATTTTTGGTACGCTGTGAGATGTCGTTTTATTGTGTTAATGTGTGTAATATTTTGTTTTAATTATTATTCATACGTATTGTAAATTTCAAAATTTCAGTCTTGGACATTATACATGAAAACAAAAAACGTTAAATTATCTTGTCCTTATTTTTTGCTGTTCCTGTTCCTGTTCTTGTATTTGTATTTGTATTTGTAGTTGTAGTTGTGTAATGAGTAATGAGTAACGAAAAAAACAACAAAGGCACACTTGCCAATCTACACGGGCACCTTCAACATTTCTTTGCAATGTGATTCACAATTTGTTTATTTATTTTTCCTTCATCAGTTTTCTTCTCATTGGAGGTTCGAAGCGACGAGGGACTTCTATCAACTATTTGTATGTAATAATGTAATAATGAATGAAAACTGGAGATTCCATCTTGACTCTCTATTTTATAGAGATTGATCGTGAGTGTTAAATATGTGACTGAAGAATTTGTGTGTCAACTGTATGCATATGTATCTGTATGTACATGATAAATATCGTATGTGGAATGTATGTATCTGTATATTGTACAAAAAGTCTACTTAGAGTCTAGTGGGGGTGAGGGGAAATAGATAAATAATTGAATTGAAATGTTACCAACATCACATGAGAACACTCGACGTTTTTTTTTTTTGTTTTGACGCGATAGGCATTTTCTCCCTCAACACAGTATTTTGTGAGAAAACAGACAGAGAGGCACACACATACACCAAACAAGTTGTATACATTCTAAATATATATATATATATATTATATTTATTATATTTATTATGGGGGTTATATTTTCGTTCCAGAGATCACTGTCTTGTTTTTGATTTTATGTCTCTTTGGACTGGACTGGTGGAAGCAGAATGAGGAAGCGGAGGAAGTGTGTGGTTTCGTAGTTGTAGACGGGCGAGGACTATCATGGTACGCATAATAATAGGAAGCAATGAGGAAGATGGTTTTATCTCCTGCTGTTGCTGTTGTTCGTGGTGATGATGGTGGTGGTGGTGGTGGTGATGGTGATACTGTTGTTGTTGTTGAGGAGGAAATGATGGCGGAAGTGGACGAGGAAGTTGACGTATCATCATACCGTTTCAATGGGCGAGTCTTTGTGGCTCTTACTTCGTTCAAAATGATCCACGGCCACTATGTGTGTGGCTGGGTCAGCGAGAGCCGCATTCTCAATGTCTGCCAGAGTGATGAGGTGTTGATGATGTGCGGACCGCGACGGCGGCACCAATGGCAAATAATATAGAAGGCAAGAAACGGAAACGAGGAACAGGAAGAATATGAAGATGGCATCGAAGAGAAGAAGAGCGTTCAATGCCATCAGTTGCATTGCATGGACTGATGATGATGACGACGATGGTCGTGCAAGTTCCTAGTGATGATGATGATGATGATGGAGAGGACGAGGAAAGGCGAAAAAGCGAAGAGCTCGAGACCACCCTGGGCGAACGGGACTTCCTGGGGCATTCAGTTCCGTTTAATTTCTTCCACGAACACGACAAACCCTCCCAAAAAAAGGCTGTCGTCTCTCTCTCTCTCTCTCTTTCTATTCTTCTTCCTTTTTTGTCTTACTTATTCTTTTATTTCTATCCCTTTTCTCTGTCTTTCTCTTATTACAACTCTTTTTTTTAAACCAATGTTCTCTCAACGGATCTTGTTTCGCAGCCTTAGCGGTTTTTTTTTCTTATTCTCCCTTTTGTTGTTCCTCCTCTAACTAGACTCACTAGCTATGCGTGCACGTGTGTACTGGTGGGTGTGTGTGTATTTATTCTAGTTCTCCACTTTTGCTCAAAGCCTTTTTGATTATCTCCCTTGTTCTTTTCTTTTAGACACTCTCTTCGGAAACAATACACAGGGTTTTATTTTATCTTATCCAACTCTCGATTTTAAGCTTATTCCAAAATAATAAGACGACGGAGAGAGAAGACGGAGAGAAAAGCACGACGTTTCTTCCGGATATTTAATACCCAAATGACTGTAGTTTTATCTTTTGTCTTATTAGTTGTCCTCCTCCTCTTTCTTCTCGCTCCCAGCTTCCAACAGATGCACAAATAACTCTCTCTCTCTCGTATAATTTCACTTTCCTTTTCGTATAATTATACAGTCATCAACAACAAGAAAGAATTTTAATGCTGTACACTCTTATTTTTTCATCCACTTTTTTTAATAGAGTAGTCTTAGTCAAGATGTGGGTTGTTTCAGAGAGAATTCAATGCTTGTCTAACACACAACCACTACACTTCACTTGGAACTGCCGATTGGAAGACGGCCCACCACTTTTCCACAGCGAAGAGACAGAGACAAAGATTTTTACTCTGCTTTCAGTGTATTTGAGTTTTTGGAACTCGATCTCTCTCTCTCTCTCTCTCAAATTTTCCCTTGGCACATCCGACGGACTTGAAGAGAGAATTAGAGACAGTGGGACTGGGGATGCATTGATGAAACTTTTCAATTAATAATGTGCACAGTAGTAAAGAGACGTGACGTCATAGTCTCTATCGGGTTTTCCACAATTAGTTGTGTATTCTCGTTATGGGGCTTTTGAGGATTCACACGATTCCACTTAATTTGTTTACTCGACTATTTTCCCAGGGATTTAATTTTGATTTATTGACTCTCTTTTCTTGGTAGTGACTGGGAGTAATGCGTAATTAAAGTTTTAGAATTCGGAGGAGTCAAGTCCAAGAGTAAATAACAGTGGAAGAACAGGTTTTTTTTAATTATTATTGTAGAAAACTCTCTCTCTCTCTCTCCTCTCGATAAGATAAAGTTGGAGTGGAATTAAGTAAATTAAAATGATCAGATTTGTTATTTGATTTTTTTTTATGTAGCGTTGGGAAGCTTTCACTTTTGTAAAGTCCGTTCAACTCAGTCGGTTTCTCAAACCAAAGGGAAACTCTCAAAATGAAAATGAGTATCAAAAACGGGGGGGGGGAGAGGGGGAAGTTGTAAATGGAAGGAGAAGAAGTTTCAAGAATCGATTAACAAAGTGAACTTTCTCCAGGCAAATCAACTTGTATTATACTGTGATATTACTTTAGGTACACACTTTCAGAGCGGTGAAATGTTGCACTTTCCTCTCATATGTGTGTGTGTGTGTGTATGGATTTGGATGTGGAATCTCACTGTTCGTTGCGGTTCTGTTCTTCCCGTTCGAGTCTTGGGTAACGGCTGTTTCTAATCGCAATTGAATGTGGAATTGCTTTCAAATGCATAGTGGTAAAGTTGTAAAGAGATCCATTTCAATGAAGCCTGCCTTTCTATACAACTTATAGGCTTAGGATTTGGATGCAATGATGTCTTCTTTAAACTTTCCTTTACTCCTTTACTCTTCTTCGTCTTCGTCTTCTTCTTTGTCTTCTTCTTACACACGGCCAGACAATCTCTCAAGGTTTTTCCTTCCCGTAGTTACCATTGACCCGGCCTTGTTTTTTAATTCTTCCTCCAAGTCTCAGAGTCTTTAGTTTTAGATTCCCTCTATATACTCTGAACAAGACTGTACGATAAAGATCCCTTTCTCTCAAGACTATTCAATTCTCACAACAACAACAACAGCAACAACAACAACATCAACAGAAAAACAGTAGTGTAGCCCGTACACCAAAAAAACGCACTGGACAGATGAAGCACTTAACTTGGATTTACAGTTGGAATTATATTTGAGCCAAGAAGAGAGTCCTTGGTATTTTAGTATAGCACTTTCCTGCGTATAGTTTTTGTTTTTTTCTTCCTCTACTTTGATGATCCTTGATGAAGCTGCTGCTCCTATTTTGATGAATCCACGCACTGGGAAGTTTCTCTCTCTCTCTCTCTCTCTCTCGGAAATATACAAGCGTGTATATTTGTTTTGTCTTTGTCCGAAAATAACAGTGTTTCTTTTCCTTCTTGGCACACACACACGCACACACACACACTGATTGTGAGTTGTTCACTGGGTATTTTAACGTTTATGAAAAATAAGATAACAAATAGAAAGTGAGTGTATGAGTGTGTAATTTACTTGGAGAGTTGAGATGGGGGAAGTTGAGTTGAGTTGAGATGAGATGAGTTGCGATTAGGATTCTGGGGAGTTCACGCGTTTAATTAGCTTTGGCACGGACCAACCAAACAGCCCAAACAGTCGTATCAAGGAGACAGCAGTTCAAGTCCTGATCGTAGTCGTAGAACTGTATACTTTCCACCATTGTACACTCGCCTCGGGACCTTTTCTCTCTCTCTCTCCTCTCTATTCCGTCTTCTCTTTCTCACAAAATCCACAGAGTCAGTTGCACTTGAAGCTATATGAAAATCATTCAGAGTTGGTTGTAGTTGTAGGAGGGAGAGAAAGTACTTTGTACATGTGAACTCTACACACAAAAACTCTCACTTTCTCTTCCCTTTTCTCCTTCCTTCCTTCTCCTTTTCCTCTGTGCTCAGAGTTCCAAATTCCTTCTCGCTTTCTCTCGGGCCACGTGCAGCTCCACAGATGTAGTCAATATCTAAATGGACAGACACAGAGAGAAAATAAAAGGCATCATTATTTCAACAGCAAAATCAGGATGCCCAAACTCCCACACACACATACACACACATAGTATACTGCACAAATACCAAATACCAAATCCAATCCATTCACTCGTGTTCATTTCATTATAATTGTTCTCTTGAACATTTTCAATTCTCAATACTTCATTTCCCACATTTCCCAACACACACATCCTGTCATTCCTCCTCTCCCCCTCCCAAACTCCCCAACTCCCAAAACTACCAAATAGGCCAATGCTTTCTCTACTTTCCCTTTTTCATCCACAGACACACAGACACCATAATTCGTATTAGTTTAGAGCAATCTAAATTATTTCCCAAAATTTGTTGATTAAATTGAGAGCTCGTTCAAATTCAATCAGTTCCCGGTTTTCAATGTGTCTAGCAGCATCCGTAGTAGTGCGAATCAAATCAAAAGAAGAGTGTCGAGACTCGAGAGATCTCAATGTGAAACTCACCGTCAGTACCATCACCACCAACCACCACCACAACAACAACATGAGCAGTTTATTATTAGAATTAAACATAGAGAGTGAGAGTTTCCGGCTACTTTGTATTTGTTAATTGAAATGATAAATAAATAAATGTAGGAAATTGTAGTATCTATTTTTGTAGTTGTATTTCCATTATGCCAAAGTACCAATGTAAATTAAATGATTGTTTAGCGTGTAGAGTTAGAAGTGAGACTTGAGAGAGTATTGAGGATTGGTTATGGGGGGGGGGAGAGTCGTCGAGATTTTAGATTTGAGAGATTCCAGTCATTATGTCAGGGCTTTGATTTATGGTCACACGAACTGCACATGAGCATTGCTGGTAATTGAACTTGTGATTATTTAAAGTCAGACACAGACCAAGAATGAGAATGAGAATGAGAAAGAGCGCGGAGAGAAATCTATCCAGATTGTATACAGGGGAGAAAAAAGAGGAAAGAGAAAGTCTGTGGTGAGTGTTGTGGTGAAAGTGAGAAAAAGAGTTGTGTTTGTGTGTGTGTGTGTGTGAGAGAGGATGAAGGGGAAAAAAACCTTGCACGTTGCACGTATTACATTACTCAATTGCTGGAGATCCGGTAAAGTTGGATTGTATGCATTATGTATGGAAGTGTATTGCCTTGGAGGCACAGCAGGGATTTTCCGTGATGAGTTCAGACCATGTTACCTTTTAAATGATCTTGACTTGATGAAGATAAACATTCAACTACGAGCACATTGTACTGTACTATACTGTGAACATGGACATGGACATATACATAGACTCACATGTATGTACAAATTATATTATGAGTCACAATCCCCCCAAAAAAAGCTACCCACCGTACAAACTACAAACGGCGGATACTTTCTCCACACAGTCTTTGCAAATTTCCTATATATATATACCTGGGTATACCATATTTTAGCTCTCCCTTGTCAGAGTCACAGTACTCCAGTGTCTCCAGTCACATTTTCGGGGGGGGGGGGGGGGGGGGTCACG
>JAIUND010000441.1:0-71695 GCA_034699125.1 Gisinianus flammeolus | reverse complement strand
ATTTTTTTCCACTTTCGCGTATGAATATCAAGGAGAACTCATACGCTACGCGTCTTGGCTCAGAAAAATAAAAGTTGTGTGGACTGTGGATGGAGAGTATGTACGAAAGTCTTACATTTTCCGGGGTTTTCACAGACGTAAATCCCTTTTTGAGTATATTTGTGTGAGTCTGCTCGGGTTGCATAAAATAAAACTTTATCTTCAAATAGAAACTTGAATCCAATATCATAATGTTCCGTACGAAAGTTCCAACTGGAATTATAATAGCAAAAAGAAGTGTTGATTTTCTAAAAATTTGTACAGGGAGAAGATAAATATACTTATATGTACATTATTCAATGGGTACTTGAATTCACCTCAAAGTTGTACCGGTAGTTGTAACTTCTATCGGGATTGAATAATCACTTCCGGCCGGGACTGTGGCCGTTTTAAATAAATCCGGAGAATATTCTGGTGGTCGAAGTCCGGTTGTGTAACCACAATCAATAGTATGCTATACACATCAAAACCAAAATCATATACAATTTATTTGTCTCGTTTATTCACTTCCTTCATGAATAACTGCATGTGAGGGGTTCTTTATATTTGAGTTTTTTTTACATCGGGGCAAGTTGTGTTCGTTCCACCAAAATGGGATGGGAGTTCATCTTCATGAATGTCTGACAATAATGCTGCTCGCCATGGCTCATGATTCGAATCGAAAATACTCACCTTAGACAACGTATGTTGAGAGAGCAGTGGTTTAATTAGACTAAAAAGTATGCTAAAGACTTTTGGGGCTGAAATTCCAAATGAATGAAGAAAAAGGTCCTCATTAAAATTGCCTATGGTTTTTAAATAACTTTTAAATTAAATAATTGAAATTGATGACGCATTGTTGTTTACCATTTATCACAATGGACCGTCTCAATATTTCCGGATAGTTTTTTTCTAATACTGTGGAGGTTGATTTAGAATTTTTAGAATCATTCAAATTAAATTTTATTTCATAACATATATATCGTATGTTAAGTTCACAAACGAACTATAATTATTTTCCTTAATTTCGTTGACCTGCTCCAAAGGTCAAACGGCTGGAGATGGAGCTGTGGGTCGGGAGACATTATTGTCTGCCATGACCTTTTCTGTCACCCTGAATTTTTTCAGAATTTTACCCACAAAGACGGACGCAGTAGTCGCATTTCCGCAAATTAAGGAAAATCGTTCGTTTGTGAACTTAACAGACGATATGTCCATACTTTTTATCGAGTTTTTTTTCTTTTTTCTTCAAATTTACCTTTCATCATTTCAATGTTGGACTCTCGAACTGTGTGGGGAAAAGAAAAATAGAAATGAAACGTTAAAGCTTATTGAAATTTCGTGTTGAAAAGTATGATTAAGTATGATTAAGAGGAGGAATGTGAACTGACCATCACTGCTTAGTAGTTGTCGCATTGAGTAGCCTTCCATATCGTTTATCATGACCATTTGAGTGACTGGCGTTCCCCCTTCTTTCGTCGCCAATCGATTAAATTCTTCTATCATTTCCAAAAATTGAGACGTTCCTCTGGTCAATGTTTCCTTGTAGCCTTTTTCGCATAATGCTCGAACATCCCAAGCTCCAGTGGGACAACAGAATACTTCATGACAAAAAATGACAGTTGAATTTAACTTTGATTTCAGCATCATCATCATCAATCATGAATAAATATCTGTAGGTATGAGGGAAAGAAAAATCACGTTGTTGTTGTCCTTACTATATGAGCCATTTTTGTCTTTGCCGGAAACTTTGTATGGGAGAGCGTCCATGAACTCTTTTGATGGTCTCCAGTCCACCAAGATTGAATCCATCCCTTGGGCTTTCCTCCACTCCAAATTCTACAATATACATTTTGACATTTGTCCAAATGATAAAACTCTATTTATTCCAACTTCTTAATAAGTAAGATATATTAAAATACTGGTGTGAAAGGAAAGAAAACCTTTCTGATTGTTCTTACGGTTTTGAGCATTTGATAGGCATTTTCAATGTGTAAGTCGCGAGCTGAAATTGAAACGCGACACCGTGACAAACATTTGTCTCACTAGATTTTAATAGGTATATAAGTTTAACTTTTTTTGTGGGATTTGTGTGTGAATGTGAATTACCTCGAAGCCAACGTAATAAATAGTGTACTTGCTTTTGATATTCGTTCAAATCCAATTCAGAAATTCGGACTCTAAACTGCATGAGTAAACAATTACATTTCAAACGAGACTATGTCAATCACAGAAATTATAAATAGTTCATCAAGTTCATCATGTCCATGTTTTGTTTCCTTTGTCGACGAGGAGATTCATTGAAAACGGAAAAAGTCTGTCTTACCTTTTCCAAAGCTTCCGTCTCCTTTGCACTGACATCTGACATTTTTTTCAACGAGAATCGTAATTTAAGTACTTGAAGAAGTTTAAAAAATTTGGTATAGCTTTCCGCACAGCGATATATCTTAATTTTTGGACAGTAAACAGACAAGAGAGTTTACAATTAGTTTAGCGCACTTGAAACGAATACAAAAACTTTGTGTCCAAAATATACTCACGACACTCGCAGAAACACTCATCAAAACGTGAGCAGGACAAATAAAATAAAAAACGGAGAGGAATGTAATAGAAAATGTGTGGCACTTGATAAAAAAAAACTCTCTAATAGCGATAACTGATAAAACAACAAGTGATATTGTACTTTGTAATACTTATTTTGTAATCGTTCACTTTGTGTATACGTGTGTAATTCGAGACGCGTCATTCACTAACTACTAAATTTCACCGTGCTCATGAAAATATCGTATTGATGTTTTTTTTTTTTTTTGATATTAAATTCCGAAATCCAAATTCTATATATTTATTCATTTATCCCCCAAAGTTCCAAAAAACGTACATATTCGTATTCGTATTCGTATTCTATACATAAAATGTATTTTAAAGTACACAACAAACAGGAAAATGAACAGCAGTCAAACTTTAGAGAGTATTCATGTCAAAACACTTGAGCGTACTGATAAACTTTTGATATGAACGAACTTTTTTTGCTTGTATAATTTTCTCAATATGTATGAATTCCATTGAATACATTTATTCATCGTTAGAGACAGAGGACAATAAAAAAAAATGAACAATCCTCTATTAACTTAACTTGTATGTAGATGTAAGTACTCATCGACAAATAAATGATTATGTCCATATTATTCGCTCAAATCCAAAGCATCCCTATTTTTTACGTAATATTTTTTCAGTGCATGCTGTCAAGGTAAAAGAGTTGTAAAAAAAGGACAAACTACAGATACATAATACAGAGCATAGTGCAACTTTACTTCATGTATTTCTACACGAGCATTCAGCATATGATGACTATATGCTATGCTTAAACATTCACTGCATTGTCGCGTCAATGTTATGTAGTAAAAAGCGCGTCATCGTTACCTTGGGACTTACTTGATTTCGTCTACAAATAAAATGTAAGAAAACAAAATACAGATATTTATATATGCAATCGTTCATATACTCGCTGCTGCATATGCTTTTTTGTCACGGTATGTAAATCTAAATATCGACTGACTATATACAGAGATTTGCAACATAAAAATGTCTTTGAATGTTTTGTTGATGGTCGTAAGTACATTCAATTTCATATCAACAAGATTCAAGATGAGTAATGTAATATTTTGAAACATTCAACCAAATCTCTCTTTAATTCAAACCAGGAATGTAATTTTTCCTTGTTGCTCCAGTCGGAAATGATGAGGATGAGAGGAGTTTTCCCTATATGAAGATGAAGATATTTAATCATTCAGTCCTGAGTTCATTTTCACTCCTGTGTTGTGTTTGATTCTACATATTTAGTCTGGATATGATTATGATTACAGATATGAACAAGAAAAATAAGATGCCTGAAGTACATGGACACAGCACATACATAGATGATATAGAAATAACAAATAACCTCTTGACATTTCTCTTGATAAGATATGAACTTACTACGCTACTGCAGCCCGTAATCAGCGTATATTTGTATATTATGTATTTATTTGTGACATGAACAATGATACAGAATACTTACTGCATGAGATTTTCAAATCCTCAAAAGTCCATTCACTTCTCAAGCCAATGAAAGTCCATACACTCATGAGCAGGGTGGCAATTGCAATTGCTTCTACATTGTCAGCCGAATATTTAATGATAATGCTACGATTTCATACAACAAAATTCACGTACAAAAACACTGTGTTTGAAATTTGAAAATAATGACTGTGCTTGCGGAAAAGAAGTTTCAGGTGGGATAAAATAATAAGTACTTATGCAGTAGTTCATAATTATTTGTTGCGATATGAAGGAGAGTTTTGCAATTTAGTCAATTTAGTCAAGTAATATGCAATTGAGAATTGAGAACCTTCAATGATTCAAATGAAATCCAATTGTTGACTGTCAACTTGTGGTGCGTGTATTATTGTCATGTGTTACACACATGATGCGGTTGAGTACTGACTCCTGACTCCTGACCCTGACTCTCCATCCACGTTACAGCGTTACTAGTTAAAATAATGGACAATTCTCATGAGTTGAAGGTTTTCTTTGGTACTCATGTTGTTGTTGTTGTTGTTATTTTTGTTGGATGTGTCTTGACTCTTGATTGAGCCTTGTGATCTACAAATTTACCAGCTCTCATTGAAGGAGAAGAAAGCACAAGAATCTCTGTATCTCTATACTTTTCAAATCAAAGAAATTGATTTGAAAATTCAACTTCCCAATTAGATTCATTTAAACTTTGCACTATCCTCACTACAAGCTTGTACGATATAGGGAATTCTGTTTTTGCATATGAACTGTGAACTCTAAATTGAAATACAGATTCAATGTGAATTTGTTAAAGGCAATAAAAACTGAATAAACGATAGTTGGAGAGATGCTTTGGAGCTGAACTTTTCAAAGATTTCCTCTCGTAAAATTCTTTGTGTCCACCAAAAAGTCATTTTGCCCCGAGGAAGATGGCGCACAGAATGTTCAAATCCCTTTGTGAGAACGTTTTTTTTTTGTACTCTTCACTGTTCACCCCGACAGTTTTCATACTTCAAAGTTCAAAGGCAAAAACGAAATAAATAAAAGCTAATTGCAATGAAATTATGTACCAGATTTCTTGTGTTAAAATCCAAAACTGGAGATGACTTTTTTGAGATGAATGCTCGGGAAATGGCTATTACAGATAATATCCACTTCCTTGACATTTTCCTACCCTGTTCTGTTTCCCCTCAAAATCCACTCCATTACAGATTAGTCAGATTACAAATACTCGACCATAAGAAATTTTCTTGCTCTCATTTCTGTTAATTTTAATTTTCTCGTTATAGTAGCTCAATAGAGTAATTCATGCTCATTCTCCTTCCCTTCACCACAGTTCACATTTCACCCTCTCCCATCCAACTCTTTATTCTACTCTCGCTCTCTTCTCTATCCCTCAACCCCAACAACATTATTTTGGAATTTTCCATTAGACACTCATGTAGATTTGTAGATGCAGAGGAAGAAGGAAAAAAAACTTTTAATTTTATGCATGATGACATCAGGTGGATCTTAATTGGACTTGGCTTTAGGATCTTAAACGATTAACTAAAAAAAACTTTGTGTTTCTTTCTTCTTTCATACCCCAAAGTATACTGCTGCTCCTGTCGTACCAAGTGCGATGAGAGGGGAAAAAACTATGCAAGTGATTTTTTATTCATGCAAATTTCCCTGTACGATAAATTAGACTGTGCCGTCTCAATTCTCCCAAAAAATATATAAATATTCTACTCCCCCCATATGAAATGTCTTGTCAAGTATAAAAATCCATGTAACCACAACACAACTGTACATAACATACAACTTGTATAACGCATTACGTATTGTATATCCACATTAATTACAGCAATTTACTTCACAAGCAAAATCCTGGCGGACGCGCGCGGACGGTCTCTCTCTCTCTCATCTCCCACAGAAAAAAATGCATTAATTTGTGTAGCATTTCCTCAATTTTCCAGAAACAACTTTTGAAATCACAAGATCACATTCCTTCCAAAATCATTATAGAAAATATGGAATGTTCATCTGGTGACAACTGACAAAAAGTAGTCCCTTTAGATTCATAAAGAAACCACACAACAGAATATTTACAAAACATAAACAGTAAATCACAGGCTACGGAATGACAGACAAACGTGTACAAAACACATGCAAAACACAACACACAAAACAAACAGCGAATCCAGTGAATCCATTAAACCCAAACCAATTCCATTAAGTAATTCTTTACACAATTCAAAAATGTATATAAGATTGTGTGTGGTGCAGAAACACATCATGGAGCACAATCTAGTCTAGGAAAATCACATTAGTGACTCCAGTACATTCCATGTCATAAATTAGTAATTCATTAGTCATAATAAGATCATATCATAATTCATCTGTTTGTGAGAGTTGCTGTTGCGGCTGCTGCTGCTGCTACTACCGGAGCAATGTGTACATATTATGTTTTATAGTCCAAAATATAATTTCTTTGTGGGGAAATTTCCCATAAGGTAAGTATAAGTCATAAGTATACACACATCAAATCTACTATATTCTAACCAAACCATATTATGTATACATACAGATATAAAAACCCGGGTGAACTAGATTACTAGATTTATCTGACTACCTACAAGCAAGCATACAGTTGAAAACCCCACCCATCAATTTGCCAACTATATTACATTTATATTATTTTATATAATATCGTATCGTACACATTGCTCATTCTCATATACTCTTTTCCCGACCTCCTTTTCTCTCTCTCTCTCTCTCTCTCTCTCTTTTGTATAGAGAAATCTCAATCTCTGCTGTAGGCACTCAGTTAAATTACATGTGTAAGGAAAACGAACCAACGCAAAACCGAACATAACGTCGATACAACACGAGGATGGACACATGAAACATTTCAAAATAGAAGAGTCAGGGGCGTTAAAACATTAAAAAAAAACTATTTTTTCCCTTCTGGCTCTGCCTTTCTGCATCGATTTCTTTTCCTTTTTCTTCTTCTTCATCTAGGACTTTTTCTTTTTATACGTTTTTTTTTTTGTTTTCTTTCACTTTATCTCTTTCTCTATCTATCTCTGATAGACTTCTATTCCAACACGGATATTCTAATTCTAATCCTTTCCTTCGTTCTTTTTTTCGTACAGACAGGCAGACAGAGAGAGAGAGAGAGAGAGAAAGAGAGAGTGAGAGAACTTTTCATACGTATGGCATGGCGAATTGAATGAAATCCATTTGTAGAAGGTAGAAAGTATAGCAGTATATATATAGAATAGAACGGTATATGTATGAGATGGAGGGAAAAAAACATCCTTTAATGAAACCACATGGAACTTTTACTCATTGTATACAAGGGAAATCTCAGTGATTCCTAATCGTACAGATTACACACATGGACACACGAAGAAAAAACGGGAAAGTAAAAGCTCGAGTCGAATTTTCTCTCTCTCTTTCCCTTTTGACTTGTGATTCTGTGTATACAAATGGATGGAGTAACGTAATTGTGTGGACATACAAAGTAAAGATAGAGTGAATACACATGAATGAATGCTTCAACTGGATTTAATTGACTAAATGTGACTTTTTGAAGCTGGAAAAAGCTTCCTTCAAATAAGGTTCTTTCTCTCTCTTGCTCTTTCTATTTCTATTTCTATTTCTATTTCTATCTCCCTTTCCTTTCTAGTTGACCGTCAGCTTTATGAGAATTCAATGAGCTGCGTACTGTACTGTGTGTTAATACTTTAAATCTAAAATCTTGCTTTAAAAACAACTTGTCATTTCTTCTTGGCTCGTTCACTGGGAAAAATTACTTTGGACAAATACAGGGAATTGTAAAATACATGTCACAAAGCATTCAAACACTGTATGAATATTTTTTTTGCTGGCTAAGATAAATGAATTGAGTTGTACAAATATTGTAGTAAAGCGGGAATTGAGTAAATCAACTAAAGAAAAGAGACACAACAACGTCTTGTCTTTTGTACACAGTCGTCATCAAGACAGAGGGGAAAAACGAGTTGAAGCCTCGATAATAAATAGGCTTGCGATGGGAAATATAAATATAAATATAGTAATACATTTGAAAGTATGAGACAAGTCATTTAGAAACAACAAGAAAAAAACAGGTATATTTTGTACACACACACACACACACAAACACAAACACACAGATAAAATGTGAAATGAAATGAAAAATGAAACTCCACCCAGAAAAACTAAACGAACTGGGAACGGGCAGCCTTCATTTTCATTTTTTTCCGATGAGACGACGTCGTCCACGACGAGGAGAGAGAGAGAGAGATGGATAAAAAATAGTTGAGAATTGAGAATCCTCTGCAGGGTTAGAGCCCTTGTCTTTTCCCCGTCAAACAGAAACCATGTAGGTATGTAACTAACTGCATGTAGCCAAATACATTTGAGATATCTGTATGAAAAACAAAAGGTGTTATTATTAATAATATACATTCTCTTTCTCTCTCTCTCGTCTTGTGTTTTCTATTTTGTAGTTTGTATTTTGTGGTTCCCAATTCAAAGCTGGTTTATGACTGTTCATATAGAAAAGAAGAAGAGTCGAGTGGAGGATGACTATGTTATCTATCGCATGGTGTGTCCTGTCCTGTGTTAGTACTGTGTAGTCCTAGTCAGTCCTTCTTCTTCTAGTCCTGTCGTCTTGTCTTTCCCCAAATTCTTGTAGGAACGTACTACGTACACAATACACATTTACAGACATGACTCTTTCTGTTTCTACATACTTACTCGTATTCATTCTATGTGTGTATTTCCTATTATTACTACTCGAGATTATGATGATGAGTTGTATAATGTATAATAATAATAATAATAATAATACTGGACTGCTGGTAGAAACTGGTGGTGGTGGTGGACTTAGGATTAGAAACAAGTCCAGGTGAAATATCTCTGTCTACTGTCGACAAAGTCTATATTATATTTTCCAGTGTACATATTAATATATGATAGATATGGAATATCATTATATATTATTATAAGATTATGTGTGTAGCAAGCAGACAGAGCAGAGCACCCATGGCATAACCCATCGGAACCTCACGTAGTCAATTCATACGGCATCACCAAACACCAAACACCGAAGACCAAAGACGAAAGTCCAAAGTCGAAAGCACAGCACAGTCCCCCCCAAAAAAACCAACTACTACCAAAAAAACCAAAACCAAAACCAAAGAAAAAAGTAGTCCCAATATAAATATAGGAGACCAAAAACCAAGAGTCAGTACCAGAACGATAGCAAACGCATTTATCGTGTGTTTGTGTATATATATATATTATATATGTGTGTGTGTGTGTGTGTGCAACTGTATAATTATTTCTCAAACTCTTGACGACTCCGTTTGGAGTCGACTTTGACTTTCGACTTGAACTTCCCAATAGCAATAGAGTGAGAGTAAGTGAAGTAAGCGTGCAGGTACATACTGTGTGCTGTGTGATACTCATTACATGGATTACTCGTATAAGAGCCCAAAGTCCAACTCGAAAATCCTCCGAGAGAGACAAGACAAGAGAGGTCCGTGTGTGCCTATATATAGGTTGTCAGGGGAGAGAGAAAGAGAGGAGAGAGAGTAGAGAGAGAGAGAGTCAGGAACTGTGTAATCATGTATGGTTTCAAAATTAAATGCCAATCAGGCAGAATTTCAGGGGGGGTCTATCATGTTACTTTTTTTCCTCTATCTCTTCTTCTCCAGCTGACCTTTATATCTCATATTATGACTTCCATCTTCCTCTCCTTCTTTTTTTCTTTCTATATTTTTCTCTGTCTTTCTGTCTTTCCCATACATTCAAAACCACGACCACGACCAGGACCAACCAGGACTAGGACTTTGACTACTCTGGACTATCAACTATCAACTATCACTATGATGTGATTATATGTATTATAAAAACAATGACTGAATCCTCAGTGGATATAATACAACGTGTACTCGAGTATAGGTACTACAGATAGTTATTACTATAGATATTACACCACGACCACGCACATTTATCAACTCAACTTTTCTATGCATGAATATGACTGCCCGCTCGCTCCACTTCATTTTTCAAGCTACATACACAGTACACACATCCTCCATTCTGTGCCTATTGTTAAAGTGCATTATATTTAATGTATACTACAGATATTATGTACGTCGTAATTCGTAAGATATGTGTGTAAAAAACAAAGGGAAATGTAGAAAAAATCGTTTACGAATTAGAAACGTTTCTCGATTAATCCCAGGACAGTCTCATTATTATTTCAATGTAAATCCCATCTTTTATATTCCCTCATGATTAATTTAATGTCATTTCATCATCATGGGACATTTGACAGTTCAAGTTCACGTTGACAGCTGACAGTTTTTAAATCGTTTTTTTGTGTTGCGAAAACGTAAATGAACAGAAAAAAAAATGTGGAGATTGTTGAAATGCCGATGGGTTCACGACTTTACACAACTTTACACAGAGTGTCAAGTATTATAAATTTTGTTTTGTCTCGTGGCTCAATGTGGAGAATTGAGAATTGTGAGTTGAGAGTTGACTTGAAATCTATAGAGAGATTTTGCTGTTTAACAGTTGCGTACGTTTAAAATACCTGTGCAGAGAGAGTTTTAGGTATGTGTGGGATGGACATTGGATATATGCAGACTGTATAGAATATATATATTCGTAGGTATCTGTAATCACTCGAGTTTATTGGGTTTGAGTTGAGAATTGGAGGCTGCCGGCATGTAAAATGTGTAATCGGCCTTTATAATATATAATAACACACAACCAATCGGGAAATGTAGGAGAAGAAGAAGAAGGAAAAAAAGTGAAGGATCCTATATTTGAGCCATGTTAAGTAATAGTAAGATATTGGACCCTTATCGTCATCTTTATTTTTAGTCGTTAGCCATGAAGTTAGATCATATAAAGTCTCTCATCTCAACTCATCTCATCTCAACTCATCTCACTGGAAGCCCCAATTGGAACACCTTCCACCGAATCCACTTTTTATATAAGTATTTGTACGACACGACACGAGTCCTATTCTCTTTCATATACTTCATATGGTCGCTCTTCTCTCCATTTTTTTTTATCCCCGCTTGTTCGATTTCAGATTCAAAAGTAGTAAATTCTCTATACGGAATGAGAGAGAGAGGGAGAAATGATGTTTAAAAGGGTTCATTTAAAACTTTTTGGTACTACATTTAGATTTGACTTAAGTTTTTGGAAAAACGGGATGAAATATTGGAGGATGGAACGAAGGGAGGGAGAAGAAATGAGTGAGAGCGAGAAAGGATTTTTAGTCCTGCATATTGACTTTTTTTTTTACTTGTCTTGGTCTTCGTGCCCACATTTGATTTTTTTTCTGGTTGGTGCTCCAGTGGTCTCTCTTCTCTCTCTCTCTCTCTCTCTCTCTTCTTGTCTTTTTCGAGGACCGACGGAGGACATAAGGAGTTGCCGACAACAAATCCACATGTACATATCCACAGCAGAGTTACCTGTATTTCATAATGAGTTTTTCATTTTTTTCTCCCCTTATGGAATGTTTGTCTATGCTCTCTCTGCCTCTCTCTCTCTCTGTATGTACACACGTAGTATTTTATTATATTTTATATGTATGTGCCAGCTCCGACTTGAATTTTGAACTTGCTCCATGGCTGCAGAGGCAGAGGCAGATCGAGGCAGAGAGCGACTGAGTGAGTGAGTGTCTTTGTGTGCGGTGGGTTTACGTTTACACACTCACAAGACACAAACTCAAGTACTCAAGGTGGATTTCATATGGTGCATTGCATAACTATAGAGCAACTTACAATATTCGGACTATCAACTATGACTATGAGCTACATATGTAATACGTATGTACCAAACGATATCTGCAGGTTCGAGTTTGAAGTTTAGAGAGGAGTTTGGAGTTTGGAGTTGGAAGGAAAGTGTTAAGGAAAAAACGTCATGTGTCAAATGTTTGTGTCTCCGCCCCGAACAAGAAGAAGACGAAGAAGACGAAGGCAACCACAAAAAATATATAATCACCAATGTCTAATCACGTTCTCTCTCTCTCTCTCTCTCTCTCCCTCTTGTCCAAAGCATTTCCAACAATTTTCCCCTGTAGCCATTAACTATTGTTTTCCCAATGCAATGGAATGGAATGGATGCGCATGTATTTACACATGGAGTAACAACAACGAGTCTTTGAGGTTTGTTGTTGTTGTTGTCTACAATGGACGGATGGACACATAAGGATACATTTGTTTTCTGTTTTCTGTTTAGATACTCGAGTGTCATATTCGTATGTATCTACACTTTGCCATGTGAGCTCGCTCCTATGAGTCAAATTTGAAATTTGAGAGAGATTCTGGATCGGGGCTGGTACAACGAGAGACAGAGAGAGAGAGAGAAATCTAAAGACGTGGACGTGTCATAGATTTACAAAATTTAGAGCTGCTGCTGGTGCTTGCTGGCTGGCTGACTTGAAGACTGTCTTGAATTTTGACTAAGGTCATTTGGGTCATTATCATTTTTCAAATGGGACTCCAATGAGAGTTTTTCCAGATTTTTTTCCAATCTGGAAGAAAAAACACTACATTTTTTTCATGTCCAACTCGTTCCTTCATTGTAAATTGTAATAGCTAAATGTGTGTTGCACATCTCCAGGTAGACTTCTTGGACTTTACCGCACTCTCATTCGTTTCCTCATCACTATGTTATGTAGAAATGAAATTGAGCAATTTCTTTACGTTTATGGTTTACGTAGTTTGTAGTTTGTCTTTGTGTTTGTGTGTATTGTCTATTCACTATTGTATACACATGTAGAATTGAATAGAATGGTGGAAAGTGGAAACTGTAAGCGTAAAAGCATCAAACCTTTCTTCTTTGTGATTATTTCTCATGGTTTATGATCCAAATGGGTGAGAGAGAAAGAAAAAGACAAAGAGAGAGAAGAAAATTATGGTGTTTCTAGTTTATTGTTCATAATATTTGGTTCCTTGTCGATAATTGTGTGAAATATTATATTGTAAGATTTTTGTCTTTATTTCTTCATTCAGTCAGTGATTGACTCACACCGCCTGGATTTCTGCACCTTGTTTTCAATTTAATTAACCAGTTTCGACTCACAAGAAAATGAATTTTTGTGTAAAACTGATATGGCAATGCAATTTAATGCAAATCAAATAGAATCAAAGAGATGAAGTTCAACAGAATACAAATGAAACACTTTATTTGGATATTTGTATAATAATAACAATTCCCAGACTGTCCATTAATAAAAGTAAAATCAATTATGGTTTCGTTCGTACAAATTAATCATACATAATAATTTTAATTCAGGATTTGGGGTGAAAATATTAGAAATTCCGAATCAAACTCAAATTGAAAGAAATTAGAATTAGGATGATGCCTGCGCACTCCTTTTCTCGCATAGGATTTTCTCTAAAAGTCCAGCAAGCAGCGGTCCATTTTCCTCTAGAACTAAATTACATTTACTGGATCCAGCAGTTGTGGTCGTTGAGGATTCTGTTGTGGTGGTGGTGATGATGGATTGAGCAGGTAATAGAGCTGCCACAAGAGCGTTGATCAAATCCTCCTTGGAAGTTGTTTCAGAAGCAGATTCAGATGCGTCTGTAGTAGTCGTGACTGGAGCGGAAGTCGTTGTTGTCGTTGTAGCATCACTTTTCAATGCAAAAAGACTTTTGATGAGTTCCAAAATACCCGACGTTTCTGGTGTTGTTGTAGTTGTACTTTCACCGGAATCCGCTGCTACAGCTCCTTCTGTGGTCGTATCTTCTGGAGTTGCCGTGGTCGTTGGGTTGAGTAAATTGGTCAGAAGGGCTTTGAGTTGATCTGCTGGTGAAGGAGTTTCTGTCGTCGTTTCCTCCTCCGCAGTGGCTTCGGTTGTTGTTGTTGTCGCCAGTAAAGACTCCAACAGGGATTTCAATGCATCTGCACTGGACGTGGTTGTTTCCACTGGACTTTCCGTCGTCGTCCCAGCCAATAAACTTTCCAGGAGGGCTTTTAAAGCATCAGAGCTGGTTGTCGTCGTTTCTTCCGAAACTGGACTTTCCGTTGTCGTCCCAGATAGTAAACTTTCTAGCAAGACTTTTAGGGCATCTGAGCTGGAAGTCGCCGTTGTTGTTTCCACTGGGCTCTCTGTCGTCGCTGTTCCAGCCAGTAAATTGTCCAAGAGGGTTTTGAGTTGTTCTTGAGTGGATGGAGCTTGAGTAGAGGGACTTGGTGTGGGGGCCAAAAGGGATTCCAAAAGAGCTGCCAAAGCATCCGAAGCGGATGTGGTCGCTTCATCTGATTCACCAGAATCAGAAGAATCGGTCGTTGTTGTTGTGGTTGGACTTTCCGTTGTAACTCCGAGTAGATTTTCCAACAGAGCTTTCAATTCTTCGGCGGGTGTTGGTTTTTCAGTTGTAGGGCTGGAAGTTGTTGTTGTTGTCGTGGTTTCCAGCAAACTTTCTAAAAGAGCTTTGAGAGCGTCGGAACTGGATGTTGTTGTTTCATCCTCTGGCGTCGGAGTCGTTTCCGTTTCAGCTGCTGCGGTTGCTGTTGCACTTGCATTCTTACTAACTGTAATATTGAGGAGTTTTTGAAGAGCCACGAATAATGTTTCCTCATTGGTTGCTGCTGCTGCTGCCGTTGTTGTTGTTGTGGTCTCAGATGATTCAGCTGAAGTGGTGGAATCCGTTGACCCGATTGACAGTTCAAGTGGAGAAAGCGTCGTATTCAATTTCTTGGAGAGTAAAATGGAGAGGAGGAGAGCTTTCACTTTATTACCAGGTGAAATTATTGTCACATTAATTTTTGTGGGAAGTGCCGTTGAGGCTGTCGTCGTTTCGTCACTCCCTGCTTCTGCTTCTGCTGCTGCTGCTGCTTTTCCTGTCGTCGTTGGAGTTGGAGTCGGGTCGAGTAAACTCTTCAAAAGAGCAGCCAGTACTTCTACTTGTGGGGAATCAGTTGTCGTTGTTGTCACTGATGATGATGTTGATGATGATGACTCTGTTGTTATTTCAGAACTGTCTTTTTCACTGGATGGAGTTTCAGTTGTTGCCGGTTCGAAAATGTCTTTTAAAAGGGCTGCAAGAGCTGCTACTTTTGGGGAATCCGTTGTTGTGGTGGAAGTAGAAACAGAGGACTTTGGTGTTGTGGTGACTGCAGAAGGCGCCTTGGCCGTTGTTTCACTTGAAGGAGCTTCAGTCGTCGTGGGCTCAAAAATGTCTTTTAAAAGAGCGGCGAGTGCCGCGACTTCCGGTGCCTCAGTTGTAGTTGTAGCCTCAGAAGAAGAAGAGCTTTTCGTCGTCGTTTCACTGGCAGTTGTTGATGGTGGTGCGGGAGTGGTGGAGAACAAACTTTGCAAAAGGGCAGCCAGAGGGGAGAGAGTTGTCGTGGTTGTGGGGTCAACAGGGAGAGTTAAACCCGGGTTGAGGATACTCAAAATGGCTAGTTTTTCAGCCACTGTGGGATCTTCGACACTTTCC
The DNA here is from genome assembly GCA_034699125.1 of Gisinianus flammeolus. NCBI lineage: Eukaryota > Metazoa > Arthropoda > Collembola > Symphypleona > Katiannidae > Gisinianus > Gisinianus flammeolus. Next base: position 56,156 of record JAIUND010000441.1, on the reverse strand, counting down.
TCGGATGATGACGAAACAAGCTTACTGTCATTCAATGAAAGGAAATCCAATTCGGGTTGAATTAAACTCAAAATGGCGTCCGTCTGTGTCCAATTTGGAGTTGCTTGAGTGGTTTGATTTAAGGCGGATAAAAGTAGAGCGATGATCGTTTCTCGTTGTGCTTCTGCATTGGCTGCTGCCAACGTTGCATTTTTCTTCTTGTCGGTGACTGTCGTTGGTTTTGAGGTGGTCGTGGAGGATGGGGCTTTTGTTTTCGGGGTTTTCGGGGTTTTGGGAGTCGCGGCGAAAGAAGTTGGCTTGACTAAACTTAAAATGACGAGGTTTTCAAAGAGTCGTTTGTCTTCTGGGGAGAGGAGCGATGGACTTTTGGTGGAAGTGGTAGAAGCGGAAGTGGAAGTGCGTGCTGGTGGTGGAGCGTCAGGGCCGAGTACAGATTGATTTTTGGTTACATTGATCAGTTCTCTGGACAAGGCAGCAAAGAGTTTAGCAATGAAGATTGAGTTTTGAGGGGAGGATTCAATGAGAATTGGGGCAGCTTGATTGAGTGGTGGTTCGGGTGTTGTTGTCACCGAGAATTTTGCCCATGGTGCAGGTTTTTTGGCTTTCTTTGGTGCGGGTTTTTTGACTGGTTTTTTACCCCAAGCTGGAGCTGTTGTGGATGAGGATTTTTTAGAGGAAGAATTGGCCGTGACTTTAGCAAGTTCGGGTGTGAGCCAGCTTTGAAAGTATTCTTCAGAACTGGTGAGGATTCGGACTGGAGACGCTTCTGTGGTCGTGGACTTTGCAAATTTTGCCCATGGTGGTGGAGCTTTCCCTTTTCCAACGACTGCTCCCCCTTTCAAATACACAAATATTCAAACAAAATCACAGCAAACATTAAATTTAAATTTAATTAACTGTAAAAAAACCCAGGTCGGCCGAGTTCAAACAAACACAAGAGATTTCTCTTACATTTAGATTTAGGAAAAACTTTTGAATCTGGAATGGATAAAAACAGAATTGACAAAAAATTAGACGTAATGGGAAGCGTTGAATGGGGAAGTGAAATGAAGGAAGTGGAAGCGAGTGGACCGAGACTTACAATTCAAACTGATGCAAAATCCAACGAAACCCAAAAGAATGATAAACTTCATTGTTGCAAACGACTCGGCGGCGGCTGTCTCTCGTGTGTGACAACTAATTGGACACTGACCAAATTCCCGACAAATCTCATCATTTTTTTGGTACTCGGCCAGATATTCAGATTTCCATTTCCATTAAAATCCAAATCCAAATCCCATCCATGAAATTACACAAATCCCGTCGTCGTATCTGTATGGACATGGACGTCGTCTGTCATATTAAAAGGCGATCTTCTATTGAATAGGAAAAGTACATATGAGGAATCAATTTAAAAACAGAGACAGTGCATGTGATGATCATGTGGATATTTAATAATATAGGTAATAATAATACTCTCTGTAAACGCAGACGCATTAATTTGTTCCATATCCATAATCCACACTTCATATCATTTATATAAATATTAAACTTCACTTTTACTTAACAAATCTCCATATCCAACTAAACTCGAGCAGAAATGACATGTATGCAAATGCAAGGAGCAGAAGGAGAAATGTTGGAATAAACTGCATTAGATTGATTGGACTATCTTACAGATATTAATTATGAACCGTCTTCAACATTTGTTTTCATTCCTCTCATTATTACAATTACAATAAGTACAATTGATTTCACAATGACCAAATCTATTTGTTCCATTAAATAATCCTTTGAAAGATTGAATGGAGATTCTAATAACTCTTTAAATATAAATGTTCTCCACCAAACAAACTTTCAATTTCCAGTCCCAGCTGTCATTTCCCATTGTCTTTAATCTTGTCTCTTGTCTCTTCCCTTTCCCAAATCCGCCAAATCATCTGCTCTCAATCAGAATTTTGTCACTGCATATTATTTTCCAAGCTCTGTCTTTGAACTTACAATAAAATTGCAAAAATCTCCAGCTTCATTTCATCATCCATATCCATCCACCAGCCTTTGTAACTTTGTCATGCTCACATTCAGTTAAATCAAGTCATATAAAGAAAACATGACAAAAGGTGTTGAAAATATGGCCTCATTGTCATCATTTCTCTTGTTTATTTTTGTCCCCAGACCTTTGGACCACCCGGGTAAAATATATTAAATACGATAAATGCCTTGACATCTCTCCAACTCGAATGAAAATCCATGATAATCCATGCACCATGAGTGAGGGAAAGAACTCTGAAAGAAGGAAGGAAGGAATGAAGGAAAGGAGTGAAAGATAAATAATTTGACTGTGTGCTTCCTTGTGTCTGTATCTGTACAACATGTACAGAATGGAGAGACTAATGAAATTAAGTAATTACAGTCCAATTAGGTTGTCCTTTACAAGATATCATCAATTTTAAAGTAGCTTTTGCAATTTCAACACTTAAGATTAGCTTACAGTATCCGCACCCTCGGTTTTTCCCTTCTCTTTCCTCCATCCTCCATATTTAATGAGGGAGCAGAGAGAGAGAGAGATCAGAGAGAGAGAGAGAGAGAGAAATAGAAAGAGAAAGAGAGTAATCAGTTAACACCGTAGAAAAGCACACAGTCAACTAGGACTAGGCACAATTTTATTATTTATTAGTCCTCACGGACTTGAGAGTTACAACTCTCATATTATGTACTTACAGATACACACGATATGTGTGAGTCTACGAATAAACTGTGGCAATAAGTTTGGAGCCATTCAAATGGCAAAATACCAACACCAACAGAAACACACACACACTCTCTCTCTTTCTTTCTTTCTCTCTCTTTCTTTCTCTCTCTCTGTCTCCTCTCAACTCTGAAGAGTACGCTAAAAAACACGGCAGGATCTGTACATTTGTTGTGTGTAGTGTAACATACGGGAGCCCCATTTAACATTTAACGATGACAAAACTCTGTGCAGGGGTAAAACAAAAACCATCAACGGAGAATGCAAACACATATAAACATATGAATATATAAGTATAAGTATGCAAATGTACGATATTTGTAGCCAGGAGGAAACTACAGATGTGATTATTTTATAATGTGAAAACAACACACAAATACACATGATCATATGAAATCAAGTAAAAGTATAAAATATACAGATAAACTGAAATGCCTTCAATGCTCTCAAAAATCTAGTGTAAATTGTAAAAATATGAATATGAAAATCAAGTCTGAAATTGATGAGAAGGGAAAATATGGGAAAATATGGGAACATGGGGAATTTGTGTGTACATACGAGTACATATTGAACTTTCATCAATATACCTACAATACAATAATAATATGTAGACACATGTAAATTGTAAATGCAAGATTATCTGTGTGTAGAGTTTAGGTTTAGAGTTTGTATGACTTTGTCAGTTTTTTTTGACAAGTAATAGACATTGGTGTACTTTTATACTTTATCTGTATACGGACTCACGTCCACGTTCGCGTCCGCGATCAACCAGCAGACAGTCACACACGTTTCCTCTGTCTAAGATATATGTGTGTCTATGTGTGTTTGTGTGTGTGTGTGTGTGTGTGTGTATTTGTGTGTATTTGTGTGGGTTGAGCTGCTTCCATAATAATTATTGCATGAGGGAATCTCCAGAGACTGAAGCATGCATAAACACATAATTACTTTATAATTTTATTTGTACGCACGTAACCAAAATGTTGAACGAGGACCGAGGGACATTTTGTTTGTCTTATCTCTCTGCCTCTCTCTCTCTCATTTTGTCTCACCTTCTTCATCTTTTTTCGTCGCTCCCTCGCACTCTGTAATTAAAATCAAATCCATGCTCTCTCATACAAACATGACTTTAATTATCACTTGGGACAAGTATAAATTAAGCAATTATTTCACTCACAATTAGCACACGTTCTTCCTTCTCTCATTCCCCAATTCTCACCATCCATTTATTCCCTCACATTTTCCAATACTTCTTCAATCAATGTGTCAAATCCGCTCTGTCACATAATACTAAAATATGCGAATGGATTTTAAATCATTCTTTTCCTTATGGACATTTCCTTTTTCGACTGAACTCAAAACTCAACATTCAACATTCGAGGTGATATCTGATCTGATATTTATGATTGTGTGCATGTAAACATGTAAACATAAACACTTGTGAATATTTTGATACGATTTGAAGTATGAAGTATGAAGGGAAATATTTATGCTAAAAAAGGAATAAATGACGTTCTCCTACTGTACGACTATACACTCTTTGGTCTGGGGTGAAATAAGCTAGAGAATGAGAAAATCCATGATTGTGATTGACCTTTTTGCAAGAGAGTCAGAAGTACCTACAAAAAAAACAGTATTTTATTTGATCTACCGTGTTTGCGGACCAAAACCCAAAAAACCATGAAATGGAACAAGAAAAAGAGGAAGAAGAAGAAGAAGAAAACGAAATGAAAGTTGGCAGTGAGAATGTGTCTAATTTGTATGTGTGTAGTTTATAGACTTGTACATGGATGATTGTATGTATATGTCTGTGTCTATGTGTGTGTGTGTGTGTGTGTATTTTGGTAGAATGGAATGAGGAACGAGAAGGATAAAATGAACGTGTCAACGTGTGAAAAGATATGGAGAGAGACAGAAGAAGCACTTAATGGAACTTCCTCATCAAAGTGGAAATCGCATGTCTCATGTCAATCTGTCCCATTCTCTCTCTCTCTCCATCTCTTTCTCTCTCTGTCTCTCTCTCTCTCTCGTTCTTTCTGTGTCCAATCCACTTGTATTTTTCTACATATAGCAGAGAGTAGTTGAGTTTTTCGAGTCGTGAATCTCGAAAGCCCACATGGTTTTTCATCTCCACCTCCTTCATTCTGTCTTTAGTCTCTCCATCATTGTCAATAGCCTTGCGTGTCCATTTCTCATTATAAACTTGTCAATTCCATATTTACTATTTATATTTGGATTTATGCTCTCATTTTCTTATTACTTCTTCTCTCTCTCTCTTTCTCTCTCTTTTACACACACACATAGAGAAAAGAGAGAGATGTACACACTCAATTTCTTATATTTTTACTACAATCATTTATATCAACTCCTTTTGACTCTCTCAAGACGTTAACTCTAATGTCTAGCAAAAATTCATTTTTCCCCCTTTTTACTTGTCATAGGACCTGGCAAACTCCATATACAAATGACTACAAACGATGAGTTTTCTACAATAATCCCACTTTCACGCTCTGCGTTTCATTAAATTACCCACAACAACACAACTTTCAGCCCGCAATCCCAATTCAAAGTCCCTCACATCACGAATAATTAAATTGTTTTATGCATCATCTCATTTCCCTTTTCCCTTTCAAGTACTTTCAACTCTCCAAAAAAACAAAAAACACCTTGCCAAAATTTCTCTGTTTCCAACGTGAAGACTTTATGCAGCAAAAAAAACCGCAGGTGCAAAAAATATGGAAAGAGTCCATGCAAAAAAAAACATTTATAATAATACAGATAAGTACACATTTGTGTTTGTATTTTCAATGAGGATCTAATCAAATTTGAAATTGGTTCGTGTGTCTGCCTTTAAATGAATAATCAATTAGCAGCTCAAAATGTTGTTTTTGTTTTTTTACTTTATCGGTACAGTATTTATATATTAAGACCGGTCTTTATCTTTATCGTTTGTGCATTTTTAAACTCGTTTTTGGACTACTGAATTTCCAGTTAAAGTTATAACTATAAGATAGTTTAGTCCATTCATTTCACCATTTAAACGCTACATTAAAATATGAAAGTGAAACTTGAACTCGAGAGTAATTTCCCGATTCAATTACATTTTTTTTCATTTTTTTTTTTTGTTTTTTTTTTGGTATTGGTTGTCGAGTGCGAGTTGACTTGAGCTACTTTGACTTTGATACGAGAGACTTTACAGCTTCTGTTTGTGTAACTCGGACTTTCTGTGAGTTCTTTGGGAGATGGAGAAAGAGATAAATGTGGACCTACATGTTATGTCATGTTGTCTATATGAATATGTCTATGACTGTTTCTCTGTAGTCTGTAGTCTGTGTTTGTGTGTGTGTGCAAGTGAGCACAGGAGTTAGGTGAAATTCCGTTGATGGATTGTACCAGAAAGAGAGAGAGGGGGAGAGAGAAGATTATGATGGAGAGAGAAGGGAAAAGGGTTAAAGGAATATTTTAAAAGATCAAAAGGAAACGATTTAACTCGTCAATTCCGGAGCACAAACGAAGAGACAGACATTCACCGCAAGGGCATTTAACGCACGGCACGAAGCGACAGACAGAAAAGAGAGTCTTCTTGTCATGAGGGAGATGAGATGAGAAGAGAAGAGACGAGAAGGAACAGAACAGACAGGAGTTTTGGTGGTGTTTTCCCCGGGAACGGGAGCAAGCAGTTCAGTTCCTCGTTCAGTTCCTTCCCACTTTCATCCATCTCTCCATTCTATACCATTCACATTCACATTCACATGTAACAGGCTAACAGCCATCCCAATCACATACACACTCTTTTTTTTTTCATACATAAATCCATAATATAAATGCATTTGTGAAATGTGTAGAGACATCAGAAAGAGGGTGGAAATCTCTATACAGATACTCATAGACGAACACAAAAAGTGTACTTATTCCCACTTGAAATGCATATGCATCTGTAAAATGGAAATGTGCACACGGCATGTGTATTGTAGAATTGTAGATTCTATGTATTATTGAGAGCTTACACGAGAGATTTAATGTACAACAGCAACACACAATCACAATCGTCTTGTGTGTCTTGTTCTTGTCTGTCTCCTCACATCACACATTTACAGTCCACTTACAACTACAACAGTTCAAGAAATGCGACTCTTTCACTTTCGAATCACTTGATAATGTTGGTAGCAAAAACTATGGCTGGATTCTCAAAATGATGAATGTCTGGATTTATTTAATATTTTTTGTGTAGAGAGAGACTCGCTTTTTTTGGTTTTTGATTTTTAAATGGAGCCTGAAAGACAAAAGGCACAAAATTTGAGAGTGACATTCGATTCGAGGAAATTGAATGCATTTCAGATGGCGTCTAAAGTGCGGAGATGGCTAAAAAAATAACTGAGGTTTGGATTTGAAATTTGAAAGCTGTCGGTGAGTGGACAAGGGAAAAAAGATGAGACATCCGAATGTATATAAAATAAAAAACAAAACAGTGTAATAAAATGTAAAAAAAAAATAGTCAGGAAATAAATAAAAAAGAAGCGAGAGAGAGAGAGAGAGAGAGAGAGAGAGAGAGAGAGAGGGGACATGAGGATTGTGTATAGTAAAAGTATATGTAGTGAATGGACGGACACATGGAGATTGGAAGATGTGAAACCGAAGACGGAACCAGTTGAGCATTTGAGTTTGGAGCGAGAGTGTGATTTTTATCTGAGCCCATTGTAAATTCCAGTAGAAATGAATTGTGACACTTCGGTGTAAAATGGTCGCTACACACAAAAGCCAAAAGCCAAAGTTTGAGAGCTCCAAAGTTGAGCTTTTATCCTCTCTCTTCTCTCTCTCTCTCTCTTTATACTTTGTGTGTATACTTACTTATTCAGTCGCTCACTTATTACTCTGTTTGACGTAACATCTTAATGGTCAAGGTCACAACTCACACACACACACACACACACAAGAAGTCGTCCAAGCCGCAGAGATTCAAATCAAAAAGTCTTTTACTTTTTCCACTTTGACGAATGACATAATACTTTTTTTTCTCCCTCCTCCATTTCCATTCCCATCTATAAAAGCTCAATCCATTTACAAATTAAAGCCACTACACAACACACACACATTTATATTATGCCCCTACTATTTTGCATTCACGACTACGATTAGTCACAAACATACTAATTGCTACCACATTTATCGTACTAGTCAAGGGAACTTTTTTCCATCGTATACTCATTTAAAAAATCCATTGCATAGGAAATATGACAAAAATCCACATGAGAATCTGTGATGATGGACCACAAAAAACAGAAACCAAACAGCAAAATCTACCATCTGATGATTGCTTTTAAAAAATTCTATGAATTCCTCAGATCTGCTGTACAAGCGAAATACGATAAATTCACAGATTGTATTGCATTTACACATTTCTGTAATCTGTAGCCCTCCCGATTTTTCGGGGTAAACTCTGTATAATCTCATTAGCAATAAATACAAATACAAGCCTTTATATATCGTACATACCAAAAATGCATACTGCAATATTTGAATGTGGTTCAGTCTAAGGAAATCTCTCAAAAACATTTCCCTTTTTTAATCTTTTCACTTTAATTCATTCTACGAGGTCGTTCAAATATGAATGAGAGTTGCATATATCTTTTGATTGGAATGAGATACGACGCAGTACTCATAGTATGTGTGAGAGGAGCACGAAACAATGTCACATGGAAAATTACAGGCAATTCGGATTTGTTAGTAGTTCAGTAATTATAGTCGTCTGAATTTTGACAGACCAGCGAAAACATGGAGATTTAGAAATTGCAAAAGGGAATTGTGATCATATTTTTCTCCTTACAAAAAAACCAGCCTAAGCAAATTCATGAGCTGTTGGTGGGAGTTTAAGGTGAGTCTGCTCTAGCAAATTCTTAAGTGGCAAGATGGTGTCAACGGTTTAAGGGAGGACAATTGAGCCTTGAAAACGAGGAGGCTGCAAGTCGTCCAATCGCCCCCGTCAGTCAAAAACCAATAAAGAATAGGCACACTTCATAAAGAAAGATCGACGAATTAAAGTGCGACAGATTGAGGAGGAAGTGGGTATTTCTACTGGGTATGTTGAAAATATCTTCCACCATCATCTTGGTCTCAGTGGAGTTACTTCCGTTTGGATGTGGAAGACTCGGACGTCTTCTCAAAAGTAGTAGAGAGTCGACTGTTTCGACTTCAGTGTAGAACGACTCCAAGGAGACCCCAAATTTTTTTCTCATGTGGTCACTACAGAAAAGACTTGGGTTCACTTTCATCATCCCCAGATTTGGGCTGCATCAAAAGAGTGGCGGTGGCAGGGGGAAACAGTAGCAACCCGTTCAAATCCGAATGCTCCGCCGGGGTGATTATGGTTTCCGTTTTATCGGATATGTACGGGATTTTTTTAATCCTGTCCATGCCACGAAAGAGTACAATATCCGATCCTGTATATGCTTTAGTATTGGAGAAATTATCCCAATCCATTAGAAATAACGGGAGAGGGAACCAAAAGAATCGAATTTGGCTCCATGACGACGCTCCCGCTTATTCGTCCGAAGTGTCACTCGACGCCCTCGCCAAATTCGGATTCTAAGAAATTTCTCACCCACTATACTCTACTGACCTCGACCCAAGCTACCATCACCTGTTTTGAAATTTCAAGAAATCTCTCAAGGTAGGGAGATTTTCAAGTGATGATGAGAGGCGTAGTCCACATTTCCAGCGCTCTTCACGTCAAAAGAAAAACATTTTATTCCAATGGAATTCAATCTTTAGAATTCCGTTCGGAGCAATATACTATGTGTATTCAAGAGTACTTTTAGAAAAAAAATAAGTTTTGTTCTATCTCATTCCTATCAAAAATGATCCTTCAACTCTCATTCATATTTGAACGACCTCGTACATATAGAAACTTGACGTCAACCGTTTGTCTGGATCACTTTTTAACATTTAAATGCATGGAGAAAGTGAAATGTAGCAAGTCGGACTTTTTTCTCGACTCTTTCACGTGTGCATAATTGTGAGTTGTTGAGTAGTAGGATTAAAACTGTTATATATATATATATATTTATAGATTGAAACAGTTGCATGTATCTGTATATTCTGTGTGTTTATATTTATGTTTAAGTGTGTGTTGGATGTTGAATGTTGGATGTTGGAGGGATACTTGGAAAAGTTTTGACTAGAGTTGAACTGCAATTTGCAATTCCTTTCCAATTGACTTGTTCTATGGAAAAAAGAGAGGTAGACGAGGGAACTAATGTAAACATAAAATGCACACACACTCGCTCGGGCACACATGAAAGACTCTGAGTATTACGTAATAAGACGAGAGCAAGCAAAAAGGGGGTGGAACAGATTAAAAACAACATTCGAGTCAAACTGGAAGAACAAAAAGAGAGACAGAGTGAGAGAGAGAGAGAGAGAGAGAGAGAGAGAGAAAGAAAGAGAGAGAAAGAGGAACTTGTCAAAAGGAAACCTTCACTTGGAAAGATTGACTGATTATTTTTGAGGAAAAATCTTCAACTCTTTCTCTTTTGCCTGCTGCGTGGAGTCGTAATAGTCGTCAATCTGTACATGTACAAAGAAATAAATTAGTCTCGTGTACTAATCGATATTTAAAAGATCTTTCGTCTTCTTGCTCTTGCTCTTGCTCTTGCACACACACAAAGTCAAGAGCACTTTGAGCACTTGAGTGAGCGTCAAACGTCGTCCATCTACATTCAACATGGTTTAATAAAATACGAAGAAGAAGTAGAAGAGAGGAAAAAAACAAGATATAAAAGAGTGATGAGGAAAGATAGATAGTGATACTGTTATGTATAAATACCATGGACACTTTGTGACTCTGTTGCTGTTCTCTCTCCCCATTTGGATTCCACATCCACTATATTATTTGGCTATTTGACTGGCCCATCTAATTTGTACACACACACACACACAAACGTAAACGTATGTAAGCTCGTTTTTCGTATATATCTGTAGTTTTTATGCTTCATGGTTTAACGCTTTCTGACTTTCCTTCCTTCCTTTTTCACAAATGTTTATGACCATCTCCGCTTAATTCAGTCTTTGACTCCGTACTTTTACCACTCAGTCACCCACTTAAGTTCAGTCTACCAGTGCAATGCAATCCCTACGCCATCGGAATAATACAGAGGAATATTATATTATATCAGTATTAAATTATTATATGATGGTCGTGATACAATGGCCTCTCTCTCTCTCTCTCTGTTCTCTCCGTGCCAATTCCCATTTAATTCTCCCCTTTGCCCATTTAACAACAACCATTTACTAACGTGTATGTGTATTCACACTCACATTCGTACAAATTGATACATCAAAATTGGAACTACACACTGTCATGCCATTCTCCATCTTTTCTTTTTTGCCATCATCTTCCCATCTCGGAAATCTCACATTTTCGGGATAAAACAATGTGAATTAATCCTGAGAAGAAAAGGAGAAGGTCGAGTTTGGTTAAATTGAAAGGACAAAGTTAAAGTTTTAAAGACAAAGACAAAGACGAGAAAAGGCAGGTATCAAATGTATTTACATTTACCAATGGAAAAAGAAAGAAAGAGACGATTGAGAATTCTAAAAGTAGCTGTTGGGGTTTTTTGGTTGGTTGGGAGTGAAAAGAGACCGACTTTTCTCATTTCCATTTCAATTGACACATTAATTAGCACTGGTAGACGACTCGTGAGTGGAGTGACTAGAGCAACCTGACCGTGGACCGTTGACCCTGGCACTCACTTATCAGACACTCATCATCATCATCATCATCATGCCCACAGTTTGAAGTTGGAGTTGGATTTGGATTTGGATTTGGATTGTCTGACAATTAGGACAGGAAACAATTTCTGTCTCTTCTTCTTCTTCTCCTTACGATATGAACTCACGAGTCAAGAGTGTTCAGTGTTTAACATAGCATGAAAGATTGAAGAAGCATAGCAAATAAAATATTATACACTCTGAAAAAAAAATCCATATAATTCTCTACAGATATTCTGCTAAAAAACAGTGAGAAAGGAGAATAGAATATAGAATAGAAATATCATCAGTTGTGGTTAATGGTAAAATGGTGAGATGGTGAGATCGTACTGGTCGTCGTCGTAATGGTTTTGACCGGTACTTAAGTACGCTACAATCACAGCACTGTGCGATTCCTACCTCCATCCAGATCATTTTCATTGATTAGACCATTTCTACTTGTCAAGGGTCAAAGAGCACCCAGTAGCCAGTAGCCAGCACTCACAAACTCACAAACGGATGTCTCCCCTCTACACCACTCCATAGACATTATTAGACATACACAAAGTGTGGACTTTTTAGCGTCTCTCGCGTGGCAGAGTACAGAGTATATACAGAGGCAGGTAGGCAGGCAGAGGCAGGTAGACAGACAGGTTTAGGCTCATATTTAAAGCCAGCTAATAAAGAACATATTCTACAAATTACAAATCACAAATTATGAAAACAGAGTCAGTGGAGCTGGACAGCCAAGAGTCCAAGAGGTTGGATTAACAAAGCACAAACATAAATATAAATATGATGCCATGTCCTGCCTGCCTGCCTGCCTGGCAATCAAAAGGCATAAAATTGTGCATCATTCATTATTACATATTCCTTGGCATTACATTACATTACATTACAGTATGTACATTGGATTGCAAAGGTACATATCAGATTTATTTTACATAGGTAACGTTTTCCTTTCCATCTTCATCGTCTCGAGTCTACGTGCATGTACATGTACGTACTAAGACACTAAGAGACAATGTAATAATAAAAAATGGGAAATAAATGCTTCAAGTCTTTATTCTTTGCTCTCTTCTCGTCCATCCATGATATAATGGCATAAATATAGAAAAAATGGAAAAAAAATTCTCAGACATATCACCGTATAAAGTGTGTATGTACACCAGTGAAATGTTCAATGTTCAATGTATTTATGTAGGTACAACTGACGACTCAGACTATAAAGAATTGTTGGTTGTTTGGTTGTTTTGCGTTTTGAGTTTTGAATTTGATACTTTGTTGTGTAAGAGTGGAAAATGAATGGTACAATACAATACAATATCTGTACAATGTGTGTGTAATCGTAGTCGTAATCGTAATCGTCAAACGTTTTCCTGTCGCTCTCACTCTCTTGTTCTTTGCTGACTTTTGCTCCTGCCATTTATGACATTTGAATTTTTGAGAGAGAAATCCAGTAAAAACAAGATTGATAGTAAAAACTTGTCCGGTCGCATAGAAAGAGAGAGAGAGAGAGAATTGTGAATGCTCCTTTTTGACTTTGACCATCACACATTCATTGCATTACATTACATTGCCATTGCCATTGGATTGGATTGCATTGCATTAGTAGATTTACTACAGATGTGTAGCTGTGATTAGGATTATGATGATGATTGTAATTATATGGTGTGGTCAAGGACAAGGAAATTTTGTCTCTTTTTTACACAGACACAGGCGGTGTGATTGTGAATGTAATTTTCAGGTGTGTTTTGGACAAGCGACCGACTTGCTCTCTCTCTCTCTCTCTCTCTCTCTCTCTGGTTTTCTTGCAACTCTCTGCTGCTGCAGCATTCCAATGCGTGCTCGCTTTTTGGATAGATTTTTGCTTTGACTTTGACAACGAAATGTTCATATCAAAGGATATTTTTAATTCACATACATATATTATATATTTATTATTTACAATTTTTATCTGTAGTCCATTCTCAAATAATAAATACGAACACGAATACGAATACAATACAAATGTGGATGGCGCGAGCAGGTGACTTTTGCATAAGAAAAGAATTTACTTCAAACTTGAAACCATCAATTCATTTATTATTTATTCGTCGTCCCTCCATTCGCGTCCTCAGTCCTCAATTCTCTTCTTCTCCTCCTGCTCCTGTTGTTGTAAATTATGTATAACTTGTTAATTGTCAGTTGTTTGGTGGTGGAAAAAAACAGACATTAAAAAAATATCACGTCTCAAGCAAGCGGTAGTAAGTTTGTTCGTAAGGATGAACGGATGGACGGAGGATACGATGAGTAGTTAGTTACTATCTGTACAGTGTACAGTGACTGGAGAATGAATGATGGGGGAGGGCGTGAGAAATTCAATTGGGAAAAAGTCAACTCCACAACAAACTTTTGTCACATGGGAACATTTTGTGTAGGATCACATCATAATCGTAATGGTGTGTTTCTGTGTTTGTGTACGGATTTCAAAGCCACCTTCTACCTTCACAATCATAATGATAATAATTAATCCACATTCATTCATTTTTATTACTTTGCAAAGTCACAGCTCACGTTCTCAGCTTACATAATACGTATATAAAAAAGATAAAAAAAAAAAAGTAAATGAAAATAAATGAAGGAATATTCACCTTGCTTTTTTGTTCGTCATTTGTCACTTGCAAGTTCATTTTATTTTTATTGCTGTAAAACCTGCTTTATTTCCAACTAATCCAATGACGCAGTGAAAAATACGACAAATCCAAATCCACAGGTCACTGAGTGTGCAATTAATTACAATGTACGATACGAAATGATATAGTTACACCTCACATATGTGTATCCATTTCAACAATCCTTTTCCTGCTCCTGATAATTAATTGTCCTTTTTCTTATGCTCCTCACTTTTTTTCTCGTCCTTTTTGTGACATTTCTTCTCAGAGAGAGAGAGAGAGCGAGAGAGAGAGAGCCTGAGCAAAGTCATTCATTCATTCATTCTCTCTCTTCATTCCTCCTATTTTTTTATGGTTTACACGAGGAGCCAGAGTGGCTCTTTCAACTTTTATCTCATCCTCCATCAAATACAAATACGAATACGAATATCAAATGCTCCATATCGTTTCATATCATGGACTTAATTGTGTCCACAAAACCATAAAGCATAAAGCATGGCCAACAACAAAAACAAGCAAACAAGTACACAAACATACAGCAAACCGTATCATCAGAAATCATAAACCTGAACTGTTGTCATAAAAAATTATACACCTTCACAATTAATTCATAGCCAAGTACAAATTTCTGTATAAAACGCAATCCGTTTCTCTCTCAATTCTCTCATTGCATTGTCAGTTAAAGACAGTATTTATTTACACTTTATAATTCAAAATCCATGCGATACACACAACAGAGACGGCATTAAAAATTCTCTAAAATGTCATCGTTTTCTCATCGTTTCCTAAAATGTCAAGCCGAAAAAATTTATCCGAATATGGAGAAGCGTCTATTTTTTCCCCTTGTATCTGAACAGATAGGTTTTGCCATTGAATTTGAATTTGATGATAGAATGAGAATGAGAGAGTGAACTGAAAGCTTTTCTCCAGTTCTATCAAGCAGACTAGATATTTCAGATATTCAGAGAGAGACTGAAGGGGGAAATTAAAATAAAACGGCTATTTATTAAGGAGCCATCAAATTGAGTCCATCGATCAAATGGGAAGAAGAAAAAGCAAGGAAAAAAAATTGCGTGATATCCCACATCGCTTTCTCTCTCTCTCTCTCTCTGTTTCTCTTTCTCTCTTTGCCGTCAAGTCACTTGACGGAAATTCTTTTCCCCCCTTTTTTTCTCCCTCAATTCCATTTTGCCTTCAACTCCAAAGTAATATGGATGGATTAATATGTAATATCTACACATGTAACTCCAACTCCAACACATCTCTATACAAAGTTATACAAGAGATATGAGGTAAGTTTCCATATGCTCATAGAAATATCTACAGTTTCCAAATTCTTCTATCCACATAAGGCGAAAAAGAAAATCGTCCGTTGACTCCTTGTTTTCTCCCTATTGTTACGTCACGTTGAAAGCATGGCATTTCCTTACATGTACATATGTGTTTTGATAGGGCATTTTCGGGAGAATCAGTATGCAGAAGGAAGAAGAAAGAAGAACCATCTCTGTCTCTCTATGGATTGGGAAATAAAATGTATCCAAAGAGTGAAAAGAAACAATGAGAGAGAGAGAGAGAAAGAGAGTCTGGACAAACGGGAAACGGCCCAGGGTTAAAAGAGTAGGTAAAGTCATTTTTCCCCGTTTGGTTGGTTCCATTTGACTTTGTTAAGAGAAATAAAAGCAGAATATATTTTGATATTCTAAAGAGCTTGTGAAGAGAAGAGAGAAAGAGAGAGAGAGAGGGAAAGATGTCTGGTTTTTTTGCTACACATGCAGATGCAGACGACGAGGAAGAGTAGGAAAATGTGTTGAAAATAAAAAATGGGTTGATATTTACATAAAAAAAGTTTCCGTCCAGTGGCCACAATATACAATAATTGGATGTTGGATGTCCGTCCGTTCGTCCAGGACTGGAGGATATCGAGCCCCAGTGACCACTTACGAGGATTAACAAAGGATGGGCATCATGGAAAAGTTAAAAGTTATCGTTTCCCTATTCAAATTCTCATGTGAAAACTATCAAAAACACCCTCCCCATGTTTCTTTTTTTTTCATGCATCTCCCTCAGAGTCTTACTCTCACTCGCACTCGCACTCACATTGACATGGACATGGACATGGACATCAGACCATCATCAGATCAGACTAAATACATTCAAATTCAAATCCCATTCATTTATCCCCATATCAAATAGTAGCCTTTAGTTTAGTTTATTTTATTTTATACCATGTTATTAGGAGGTGATATTTCCAACATTTCCAACATTTCCTCCAGGATTCAATGTCAACTTTGACTTCATTTTCCACCATTCTAAATCCCAGATTTTCTTCCCTCCTTTATTCCATTTCTCTAATCAATATAGGATTAGGTATGTACTAGTAAGTATGTAGTTATTTTTATAACCCTCTTAAAATACACTTGTGTTTTTTATGTGTTGTTGTCAAAACAAGTTTGTAATACTGTCCATGTACAGACAAGTCGCATGTAATCCTCATGTAAATACATACATAATTTGTGCCAAGAAGTTACATATCTGGAAATGCATACTTATCTGTATAATAATTTTTCTCAGAAATCACAATATTTATGGTGTGCATTCAAAGTACAGGACAGAGTGTGTAAAAAATAACTAACATGGGAACTAGGATGACGATGACGATGACGATGACGATGGCGATGGGTATTGTGCAACTATATGACTGTGAGATTGATATAAAGTGAAGAAGAAGAAGACAAAAAATCAAATGACTTTGAAATGGGCTGTCAGTTGAATTTTTGAATTCCATCAAGAATCCAAATCAAGATGAAAGGACAGGACAAAAGATAAAAGAGCCAACTGTGATCGTCAGTCGTCAGTCTTCAAGTCTCTCTCTCTCTTTCTCTCTCTCTCTCTCAAATTCGAATTCGTATCTTGAATCTCCAAAGCATTATAATTTCATGGTTGATACACATATGTACGCTCTAATGTGTGTGTGTGTGTTGTGTAGAGAGAGTCATAGGGGGAAAAGTCCAATAATACGACTAAACTATCTGTATATGTATAAACTACATGACATCCTTACTACAGAGAATGACTTTGGTTTTTTCCCTTTGGCCCATATAAAAGGATTGCATCGTCATTTTAATTTGAATTTGGTAATCCACGTAAAGGTTTTCTCTCTATATCAACTCGAGTTTTTGACTCTCTCTCTCTCTCTCACTCTTTTACTCACTCACTTGAGTTGGATATGTGAGCAAGTAAGATATAGTATAGAAGTAGATGGATGGGCCAACTCGTCTGCATGGTGTGATGTTTGATGGTGATGACACAATTGGCCATCGTCAATGTTCTATTGTGTGCCTTGTCACGAATTCCAAAAGTGTGCTAGCATTTGTCGCCATATTCCGGGAGTCCGAGTGAGTGAGTGAGTGAGTGAATGAGTGGAAATCCTTGTGTTTTCTGAATGTGTGTGTGTGTGTGTGTATACGATATGAACAACCGTCACGTCTGCATACATAACGTTTACATTTGAAGTGGCGAAGACTCTCTTTTGAGGACAGAGATACCCCTCTTAAGTATCTCCGAGAGAGAGAGAGGAAGAGAAAGAGAGAGAGAGAGGACTCGACATGGAAAATTGAAACCCTGTAGTAAAATGCCAGGACAAGTGCAGTTAACGACACTCATACGGCCATTATGTATACATTTTACATGCACGTTCTCATATTTCAATTCTCAATTCTCAATGTGTACATACATATGTATGTACCAACATATGACATCCCTTTGGACATTGTGAAATATTGTGTGGTGTGGTATGATCGTATGATATTCGTGAGTGTAATGGAATGGAATGGAATGGAGGTAGTCGTCGTCGTCGTCGTTGTCAGTAGTCAGTGGTTGTTGGTAGTTTGGTAGTTGGCTGGTGGTAGCGAGAATACATACGGCGTAATTGGAAATAAAGTCCTTGTCATTCTACATGAGTGTACTTTAGGGAGTAAAATCATAGGCCACCGTTCAAGTTCCAAGTGTCATTCCCTCTTTCTTTCTTTCTCTCTCTTTTCCTCCCTTTCTCTCTCTCTCTCTCTCTCTTCGTTTTTTATCTATCCACCATCTCGCTTGTCGATTGACGTATCAGTCCCCATTTGTACCTGCCCCAACACTCTCAACCAAAATAAATGGGCATATCCCTACAAAAAAATATCTACACACTTTACTATTTACTATATTTTTTTCCCCTTTAGCTTCCTTCCTCTTCCACATACATTACATTCATCTTTATTTGCTATAAATCACCCGTGGTACAAATTATCAATACAAATTCCATAGTCCTAGCACTAGTAGCAATTGAGAACGTGTCAATATAGGAAATTAGGAGTTAAATCCCCACAAATCGAGAAAAAAAAGTCAAACTGTCAAAATATTTATTTTGCATTTAGATTGGCGCTAAAAAATATCAATGTTTTGTCTACACTAGAAATGTGAGTGTTACTTTGAGACGGGGAGTAAATAAAAAGTTGAAAACGGTCCTTAAAAGTGGATGATAAAAAGAAAAGGAAAAAAAGAGTGGAGATGAAATTGTCTTGTGTACCGTTCAGTCAGTCAGGATATTAGATATTACTCAATGTACGAGAAGATTGGTTTAATTTAATATTTTTACACACAGCTTGATAAATGTAGTTTATTAAATTGAATTAGGCTGGCGAAAGTCTGGGAAAAGAGAGAAAGAGAGAAAGAGAATGAGAGCGAATTGCTTGTGTGTTTTTGTGTTGAGCGTGAAAGACTCTGGATTTTAATTTTCTTGTATCTCTCGTCCAAGTCGAAGCTGAGGGCAGATCGTAGTGAAGCGATGGCGATGAGATGAGATGAAGCATATTAAAGCCACATCACATCTACGATAACGATACATACCTAAATAAATACGTGTGTACAGAGTACAGAGTGCAGATATCCACGTGCTCCTTGTATACGATATATGCAGATACTTTTCCCTCCACTATACATTTCCCATCCAACAGTTATAGTAAATAGAAAAGCCTTGTTTTCTTTATTAGTTTTTTTTCTCATTAAGTGTTCAAGGGGGGAAAGTGTGTTGATGTGGATTTATTATTGTGTGTGTGTGCGTTTCTCTCATCGTCTGAACCTGAACAGAGAGAAAACAAGGGAAATAAATTTGCATCCCAGCTCTTTATCAGAATTTAGGCTTTGACTATGCAAATTGCATAGCATAAAAGCATAGGTAGCATTGGGATATGGAGGAGCATCAAGTGTGTTGTAACTGTTGTATCAGCACAAGATTTATTTTGTGTAATATCCATATACGAATATGTACATACGATAAATATGCATACCTATGGATTGTAGATTGTAGATGGTACATCTCCTCTGTCTGTATCTGCACACTATTTAAAAATTACTTGGATATAAAATAAAAGATGGGGAAAACACAGAACACAAAACACCGAACACCGGAACGCCAGAAAAGTCTTCTATAGCCAACGTAAGACGCAATTCAAATTCAACTGTCGACTGTCGACTGTCTAATAGCCTTTAGATTTTGGATTTCGTATAGTTGGGCACATCAGGTGTGTTGACATTTAATTTAACCAGGGGGAAAGACAAAATTAATATCGGATCTTTCTTGCTATTTATTATCCACCATCGTCTCCTCCTTTCTTTCTCTCCTCATTCTTTACACTTTCCATTTGTATTTTATATACACAATTTCCTCCACGTCTCCTCTTTTTCCTTTGCATCTCCTCTTTTTCCTTTGCGTCCTCCGTAAATCTAACAAATATTTTTTCATTATTATTTCTTCACCCAACAAAATTCTTTACGAATTTTTTATTTTTCCTAGGAGAACCCGTAAACGCCATTAAAATCATAAACTATACGATAAACATTCATTTCAAATATTTTCACACGTTTTTTTTGTCGTCTAGTATCTGTAAATAGTAAATACATATAGCTGAACAGAAAACCCGGTTCTCCCCGTTGTCCAAAAAAAGAAGGTGGAGAGTGGTTTGAAAAAATGAGGAAAGTTGAGGAGTTGAATGTTGAAAGAAATTGTCGGTCAGATGGTTTGACCTGGAACTCCAAAGGATGAGAGTAAAAGTAAAAGTCAAAGTCAAACGTAACAAGCAACATAGGGATTTGTGTATTGTGTATGGGAATCGGGAAGAAAAGGAAAGAGTTGAAAAGAATTTGGGGTTGTCCCAACATGAAGATGGGTAAATATAGAGAGATGAGTTGGAATCGGAACGTGGACAAGTGAAAGAATGAGAAGAAACGAGAAAAACGCGGGTCTTTTATGTGTACACACAAACAAACGGAGAGAGAGTTTCCGAGTATAAAAATCAGGGAGAGAGAGAAATAGCAGTAGCTGGAGGGTACTCTAGTAAATTACCTATAACATTCTCTCTCTCATTCTCTCTCTCTCTCTCTCTGTCTCTCTCTCTTTCTGTCTTTCTCTGGGTTTCAGAGTGACTTTTAAGAGGGGGGCGTTAAAAAACATTACACAAACATGTAATTCCCCTACCGGTCCGTCCATTTATCGATCTCTCAACTCAAACGGAACTCCAATTGCCAGTCCCAGTAACTCTCCTCCAGCTCCACATAAGGAAAAACCCAGAGAGAAAGAGAGAGACAGAGACAGAGACAGAGACAGAGAGAGGAAAAGTCGAGAGAGATTCCACAAGAACAAGAAGGAATGAAGGCAGTCAGCCGAAATTGCCGTATTTTACCCGGTTCTTGTACATAAGTCTCATCTGTCTCGCGCTACCCTTACAAATAGGAGGAGAATACGAATACGAATACGTGGGTGCATATTGCATATACCTACAGTGTACAGTGCACAGATAGTTGTTAGTCTGTATGTTGTAAGTAGCGGATACTCAGCCCATGGATACATTTATTTCACTATATTTACTACCCACAATTTTGCCATGTGTATGATGTCATGTTCACAGATCACACATTACCAGCTCCCAAAACCTAAGTGTGTACTCTGTCTGTATGTCATTCCCCACATTTCTTACCACTTATTCCCGACTTTTTTCCATCTCTCTCTCCATCTCTCTCTCTCTCTTAATTTATTTCTTGTTTTCTCCCATCATTATCCGTCCCAGCGCCCCACATCTCATTCACATGTAAAATACGACACAGACAAAATAATAAAAATAAAAAGACATTTCCCAGTCGAATATAGTAAATACGATCGTACGTACGATATATGAGAAATATTCATTCAGAAATACATACTCAATTCTCACATTATGCTATAAACAAACGACCAATAACTTCCCCAATTCCCAATAAATATTCAAACTTTTATGGCATTTGATTTTTGTTACAATGGCCTCAGGGTTTCTTCTTTAAAAAACCACATAATATGTAGATACATAATAGAATCATTTGAAAAGTCTAATTCTACATTTCGCAGCCCGAAAAGTAGGAAAATGATAAAAAAAAAAATCCTAAATTACACACAGATAATTTTAGCCGTTTGTTAGAGAAAGCAAACGCTGGAATTTTCCTCAGTAATCTAGTTCTAGTTCTAGTTTTGTTTTCAATTCAATAAATTGAAGAAGAAAACTAGGTAAGTACCAAACTAACTATATTACGGGGGGAAAGAGAAGAGAAGGATTTTGAAATGAATCTGTACACGTGCTTGAAAGGTAAAATAAAGTGATGACAGCTCTGATGAAGGGGAAAACACATTGAATTGAGAGTTTAAGTAGAAAAGGAACGGTCAAAAATACATTTTGTACTTAAAATCAGAGTAAAAGGGCAAAAAAAGAGAGTAAAGAGTATAAAATAAAGGCAAAACTCAATACCAAGTAATGAAACGTTTTCTTCTTCTCGTCATCAGTTGTATTTGTATGTACTCTGTATACCTATCTGTAAATACTGTAAAATATTTATATTCGTACCTCCGTTGTCGTTGCTTGAGTTGAGTTGAGTTGAGTGTACATACCAACTAGAAGAGAAGTTGAATTCGAAGGCGTAACCCATTCAGAGCAAAATTAGAGGCAAGCTTTTAAAAGAAATTGGCTTTTTTTCGGGTATAGTTTCTAAGTTTCTATATGAGTAGGGATTTACCATTTACTATTTACGCATATGGCAAAAGTTACATTAACTCTCGTGTCTGTCTGTCTGTGGATATGCGAGCGATACAAATACAAGCTATACTGTGAAAAACCTATGGTCTATTCCCATTTGCCATTTACCATCAAGACTGTAAAAAGACTGCGGAGACATGGACGACGAACTGGATGGACCGTGGACCCGTCGTCATCTCCTCGTAAAAGACAAAGCTCCACAATTCTTCTGCCATAAACAAACTGTCGACAGTTGACGTCATCCCATCCAGCAAAGGAAATCCCTCCACGTGGACTCCACCAAACTCTAAAACTAATCGCTACTATGGCAAAAATAATCCGAAATTTTGGAATGGAGTTACTCATCACCACGACAATGAATCTTTGCATTCAATTCCTTTCAACTGATATTGCAAAAGTGTAAAATACTGGAAAATGTATCACTGTTGTTTCACAAACGATTTTGTTTTCATTTTAATGTGCAATCCAACTGCTTAGTATTTCATCGTGGTCGCTGTAATTTGTGTGGTGTAATTTGTTATTAAAGGCCGAAAGCGGTGGACACAGTCCGGTTTTTCTTGAGAAAACTTAAAAACTTAATGAGAAATGACAAGCCGTGTATTTGATAAGCCGTAAAGCCGCCTTTTTTTCGCTTTCCCTATCTTTGTTTTGAACCAAATGAATCGAACATTTTAAAAGGAAATTGAAACAAAAACAGAAAATTGAGATTATGTAGACGTCGAATGGGGAAACATCAATAGAACCAGAGAGAGAGAGTGAGAGAGAGAAAGACAAAGAGTGGGATGCCGGTGAAAAATAAAAGCGAAGGTGATATACATAAACATAAAATTAATAAAGTTTTCGACATTTTCGGTGAAATTGGTAGAATGGTGAAGGGAAAAGAGGGCTTGCTGCTGGTCGCTGGTCGTTGCGTTGGTCGTCACATGATGAGAGGATGATGATCATCATCATTCCATGGGACATGGGTAATATGTGTAGTGAACAACAATACAGATATATCTATATGTACAAGGATACACTGTGGTGTGCTGGTAACATGTGGAGAGCCAAAGAGAGCGACTGTGACGAAGACTCTCTCTCTCTCTCTCTTTCTGATTGTGAGTACAGTACACCGAACTCACTAGAGAATACAGAGAACACAGGAAAAGGAAAATGAGGGAAACTCCAAGGAAAAAAATAAATATATAGGTATATTGGGTTTCCAAAATGAACTTTTTTCTGTATTTCTGTGGAAAATTACCTGTCGGTGGATCCTGTGTGACATATTGTCAGTATTGTTCACACAGCATGAGTCCAACCAAACTCCATCCACCAAAAACCCACCAACTTACAACTACAAATACTAATTACAAATTAAGGTGAGAGAGTACTCACACACACACACACGGAGTTAGGAGTTCCCTTTTCCCCTCATTCATTGCTGATGCATTGGTGATGACCATTCCATATTCCATATCGTATTTCATATTCTTGGCCATGTATCACAGATGGTCATTAACCATCTCCTCTAATATCTCCTCATAATCACTCTCATCTGCACTTTGTCCACTTTTCACAGGGATTTCACAGCAGTGCCATATAAATTATTTGACATCTTCTCCACATTTCATCGAAATCCAATCGACTTTATTGCCAATGACCAAATAAATTATCTTACACAACAAAAAAAAAACAAAACAACTGGGATTTTATGTACATAATATATATTTTTATTCTGCGTCTGCAATAGTCTGCATCTGCATCTGCTATATACTTATCGTACGGGCAGAACAATTTCAAATTTCAAGTTTCAAAACTTGAGAACTTGACGGAATGGAAAATTTATGCTGAATTTCCATGTGAACAAACATGAACGCAATCATAAATAAATATGATGAGTTGAATATTGAATATCGAATATTGAAGGGGGGAATCTATTGAATTTTGAATTATGCCATGAATTCGATGATTGTGTAATTAATACAGAAAAGACGGAATGTTTTGCATTGTTTTCCTTTCCTTCCCTTTGCCTGATGGCGATTGCTTATTAATATTCTGGTATGAAACTCAAAGATCAAACATCAAAGAAGAGAAGTGAAGTGAAGAGAGAGAGAGACCTTGATGATGGTTACTGACTAACTGACTAACTGGCTAATGACTACTACACCTTTGCTACCGTACTGAATGAATTCATAATATTCTTTATAATTTATAATATTCAAATATCATATTGATGTCCCATTCCGTGGGAATAATTTCATTGTTCCCTCTGTATTTGATAATACAAAATATAAGACATGGCGGAGTATCTACAAACTGCAGACAAACAGAGATTCAGAGAAAAACGACATTTATCATTAATCGTCGTCCGAGCTCAGTGTGGCTCATTCTCAAGATGAAGATGAAAATGAAGATGAAGATGAAGATGAAGAAGAGGGAAACAGAAAACAGTTTAGAAACGTGCACCAAAACTTATCGTTAGAGTCTATTCAATAGGTACAATTCTGCATGCATATGCATACGATATTTGTATGGTAATGGTATGTACCTACATGTCTGTATGTTATGTTATCAATGTTATGGTATGTTGTATGGTATTGGGGATGTTGTGAGTATTGCGTATGATTATGAGTGTGTTATGTACACTGTGTTAATGTGTCTGTCATGTCCTGTTTTCTTCTGTCCTGTCCGGCCGGCCGGCCACTCACGACGAGCTCCAACATTTTTTTACTTTTTTTTTTTTTTTGAAATGAAAGAGATTCCACGAGAAAACATTAAAGACTAAAAAACGTTAGAGTCCACACACCTGCTGACTCCTCACTATTACTCTCTTATGTTATGTACCTACAATCCTTCATGTTCTCTCTCTCTTTCTCTCTCTCTCTCAATCTCAATCTTTGCCTTTGCCTTTACCTTTGCAGAATCTTCCCAATAAACTAATAAAAATATTTGAGCATCATGACACTAGATAAATTTCTCAGAGAGGAAAAATTACGTATGCAAATAGGCACAAATGACAGTAATTTAAAAAGGGCGTCACACACTCGTTCTCTCTTTCTCTCTCTCTCTCTCTCTCTCTCACACACACACACAAATTCTCCACAATCTCTCGAACAATCCGTTCCAACTCTATGCTGACCCCACTCCAACTACTTTTGCACTCTCAACTCGATTCATACACAAAGACTCAATAACGACGATAACGACAACCAAGACGACGGTGAGAGAGAAAGAGAGAGAGATGAGGAACATGAACGAGAAAACATGTCCTTAATGGCCAAGATGTAGGTAGAATAGTAAATATTGCCAATTTTCAAGCTTCCAATTCAGAATAATATACAAAATAAATACGATAATATTCTCCCTGCCCTCCGTCTTTCTTTCTATACATATTATCTGTATATTATACATTAGACCTACATACGGATGATTGTTTTTTTACATTCGTATCTTACATATTGCAGGTCACTGTAATATGGAATATCGTATCGTATGTATCTGTATAGTCTCGTTCTTCTATGTTGTTCCATCTGGACATATTACAGAACTGCTCATCGTCATCGTCATCATCATCATCGTCGTTGTTCGTTGTTGCTATTACTCTGGCTGTTGCTGTTGCTGCTGGTGTTGTTGAAAAGGAAATTAAAGGAAAATGAAACTGAAAACGAGTTTTTGTCTCGATAGTTGTGAGTTGTAACCAAAACCAAGCAGCAGCGTCGTCCTCACTTCACATCACATCACAGTATTACAAATATGTAGGTATTATTATGAGTCTCCTCGATCATCAACTCCTCTTGTTCTTTTCTTTTTCCTCACATAGTATTATTTGTATCGTACTTATCTTGTACATTATACATATGATGATGATGATCATGGGACGGGACTGACTGGGGATGGACCGATGGACAATGGAAGGATGGAACCTCCATTTGATGTCCATATGTCCATGGTCATGTCCGTGTCCACGACCGACCCAACGACCAACGTCCACATCGACCATCTGCAATTCTACATCCACAGGCAAACAACGAGACGACGACGACCAAGAAGAAGAAGAAGAAGAAGAAGAAGAAGAAAAAGGTACGGCTGAAGCCAAAGGTTTTCAATGTGTGTGTGTACATGGGAATATATGTACGAGAATGCTAACCTTTGGCTGGGAAACTAGCTCAATTACTGGAGATGGTGGCAAATGGCAATTTTTCTCATTGTTCGTTCACTCTCTCTCTCTCACTCTCTCCTCTCTCTGTCGTTTGCTCTCTCATTCGAGATTCCCTAAAGAACACAAGACGTGTTTCGGTCAGAAGACATTACAAGGTGTTTTCTTTCCCCCAATTCCTTCTCTCTCTCTCAAAATCTTTTTTTTCTTCCTCTCTCTCTCTCTCTCTCCTTGGACTCGTAGTATTTCTTTCTCTCCCCGTCTTTTTCCATCGATCATAAAATACTTTACTCCCAACGCACATACTTGCTCCGTATCCTGCTCATATACATACTCAAATACTTACTCACTTGTGTCTCGGCCCTTCATTCTCCCTTGCCAGGCTTAAAACCCTACACATCTGAGTGAGTGTTTCATTAGGGATCGCCTACATATATTCTTATACATATTCGCATTTCGCATCAGAAAACATTCAACATCCAGCTCCAGCATATATTTGTGTTTGTTCTTTCCTTTCCTCGCATCATGTATATACGCTATCAAAAGGAAAAAAGGAAGGAAATGCATGCAGCTCTTCTTTTGCTTTATTTATGAACACTTTGGCTCATTTGGAGTTGTGAACACGGGATGAGATCTTCATATCTTGATAGAGATTTCACTTGCACACGATTTTCTTGGAAAATTCACTATAGCATTCATTTTGTAATTTTATTGATGCTGATGTTGAGCCAAATTGACCGCAATGGACTTTGTTTTTTTAAGTCATAGTTTTGTTTTGTACATACATATATAATTTTCCAGTTCAAATGTCAAAATTCTGATTGAAATTCAAAACTAAACACTTTCCGAGTATTCTGAACATGTTGTTGAAGACAAGACAGACTGAGAAAAAGACAAGGAAAAGTAGTCAGTCTTTTGGTCAACTTAAATTAATTTTTTGAAGGTAGTAATTGGTAATTGCAGGGAGAAGATAAAGGAAAATGGGACTTGGACACAAAAGACGGACGGACGAAGAGAAAGGGAGAGCCAGAGAAAGAGCAAGAGCAAGCGAGTCTTTTAAGAAATGTCAGAATTCTACAATACATGGACAAAAAACCTCCAGAGTTCCCGGAAATTTTCCTTTGCTGTGTAAAACTGTACATTTATTCCTACTAGAAAATGTCGAGGGATGAACCTTTTTTTGGAGTATTTGTAGGATTTAAGGTGGGGAGCATCAGCCAGAGAAATTACATATACATATAGGGATACATAAATATCGTATATCTGTAGCATCATCATGTTACATACAGATACAATAGAAGAATTTGCACTAATTTCCAGATATATAGAGCACCGAGCACCAAAAGAGGCCCAAACCAAAAAACTCTCGACTATAAAGATAGAAACTGTATTTATATATAGGGAAACTCTGACAAGGTTCACAGTTTACAATTTACGCTCGTATAGTTGTACGGGGGTGGGTATTCACTTCACTATTCAGTACTGATGATGAGTACTGAGTACTGGGTGATATCGGTATTTGGGCGTGATGTGCACACTGCACAGAAAGAGAGAAAGATAGAGGAAAGTTATAGGGAGTTGAGAATATAGGATGAAGATAAGATTGTTGGACTGCGGGAAGGTATCTTAGAGGAGTTGAGAGTTGAGAGTTGAAGAGAAGCAGGAAAGGCCGCTTTGGTTTGGGTCATCAAGAGACCACTAATTACACTTTTTGTCTGTTTCCCTCGTACACTCGTCCTCACTCTATTCACACATTTATATACATACTACAATACTACACTCACTCTCTCTCTCTCTCTCTCTGGGATGGACACTCTCGTCTCTAGAAAAAAGGAGCAAAGAATTTTTTCCTTGAACGTCAGAGTGTCAAGAGACAAGGGGAATGCCAAAATGCAATTTCCTCTTTTCTCGCTCTCTCTTGCTCTGTCTCTCAGCTCTTCACTAATATTGATTTCCACTTGGCACCCCAAAAAAAAAACTACGGACATCACCACGTCTTGAGTCTTGGTCTAAATGGCCATGCATGTCCATATGTTCCATAATTTCATAGTTCCATCCTAGTCTGAGACATTCACACTCAAATTTACCTTCCCCGACCATCCCTCACAATCAGTTCCCTCAAGTCCGTCCTTTCCATGTCAATTCTTGAATGCCTCCAATTTATTTTTATTTTTATGTCTCAGTTTTGCCTTGTTTTTTTTAAATACCTAAATAAAAAGGATTTCACATTTCAAAATGTAAGTTGAACTATTGCAAAAATTTCTCCCGATTTAAAGGGAATAATAATATTTTTTTGTTTTAATGGATTGGGGGCGTCTTTCAGGAATTTACAAGGTTCTGTTTTTTGCATGGATTCCCAATTCTTAAAAGTCTCCAGTGGAAAGTTGAAATGAAAAAAGGTTAAAAAAAAGGTGATTGATTTTTTTCTTGGTGTTTTTTTTTTTTGGTTTTGGTTATTTGGTTTTGTGTTTCGTTTGATATTTTCTACAACCCACAATCGCCTATACGATTTCTGCTGAGGGAAATGGCTTTGAAACGTATTGAATTGTAGGTGTGGGGCATGTGATGGGATGGGATGTGAGCATGTGGGTTTCATTTGAGAGTGATGTATTTAGGGTAGCTGGAAAAGGGAAAAGACATTTGAGGGGGAAAATGTGATACTATTTTCCCTGACCTGACACTTGACGAATACGACAAGATCTCGTTTTTGAGCATTCCTATAAATCATATGATACTCTCCGATTCCGATTCCGATTCCGAGTAGTTGGATTGGATCCATCCCCGAGAAATCAATTTGATGAGAAAATAGGACTATGATTGGAAACGCGGATGGAATCCAGGATCTTCTTCACCTATCAAACACATCGGATATATATCTGTATGAACATTGAACATGAAATGAATTGAAGGAAAATGTGGACCAGAATCCCAAATTTCACACTCCAATCATATCGTACAAACAAACTCACGCCAATTCGGGTCTCTGAATCAAATCCAATCGAATGTCTTTTTATCTTTGTAAAATTCATCATGACCATTGTTTTGACCAAGAGAAAGCACAAAGCACACAAGCACACGGTAAAATCACGACAAGGAGATTTGTGATTTGTGATTTACTAAAATTCTTATAGCCTTTTTTTTCTCCAGACACAAACAACTATGAAGGAAAGTCATTTTCTCTGTTGGATCTCTGTCCAACCGAAAAAAAAACATGAAGGATTTGATTTGAGAGAGAGAGAGAGAGAGAGAAACTGTCCTTGAGAAAGGGAGGGGAAATGTTAATTAAATTTCTGATAGGATAGCATGTGTATTGTGTATCTACAGTTGTTCTATGGTATGTTGCATCTTGTTTAAAACTGAAAATAGTACACCTAATAGTAATTTTAAATTTCATTTGAAATTGGACTTTTGAAGAAGGATCTTCTCTGCCTCTCATGACTTCATGACTTTGTATAGTTTGTAGTTGTGTGTTGAAAAATAGAAATATAAATTATGACGGAATTATACGGAGAAGAGTGAGAGAGAGAGAGAGAGAGAGAGAGAGAAAGAGAGAGAAATTGGAATTGGAATTCTTGTTGAGTGAGAAGCTGTGAGAAAGGCTGTTATTTTTGTCACAAAATGCCGAAGGGTTTCTTATTTCTTCCCTTTTCTTGCCGCTATCACCGAATCCAAATAGAGGAAAACACAGCGAGTGGGGACAGAGGACAAAAAACTCAGGTAGTATATGCACAATATGCACATGCATCAAGTCAAGTCAAGTGCTGCTCTACACAAAGAAACACAGAGGAAGAGAGAGAGAAGGCCCATTGGGACGTCTGGAGAGCGTGTGCTCTTTCCCGAAACATTGTTTTTGTCACTTTTTTTGAGAGGCCGACGAGAGAGAGAGCCCGCGACACAACAGAGATGACACTGTGACGACAGGTTGGCTTCAATTCGAAAACCACAGGGGTTCTTTGTTCACTTTCGCCTGCCCATTTCTCTCTCTCTCTCTCTCTCTCTCTCTCTCTCTCTCTTTGTATATTCTGTCCATGTCGAGATGGGATTTTTCTCGTGTGTAAAGTGTAAACTGAAGAGACTCAAGTCTAAAGAATTTTTCCAGTTTTCTTGGGGTTTGTTGAGAAGAGTCCTCAAAACGTTATTCAGTTTCAACTTTCAGGTACAATAGCATAATTTCATTTCAAATTACAAATTACAAATTACGAATTTATGACTACATCAGCAACAGCAGTTCAGCAGTAGAGATTTTCCCTATCGTATCGTGTCTTCTTCATCATCTCATCCTCATCCGCATCACAATTTACAAATCTTTCCCATTATTTAGCAGTGGTCGTGTGAATGTGTGTGTATATTCGTTGAATGTTGATGTTTTGGGCTTGGGATAAAACTAGTTTGGTTTGTTCTGGTCAGAAATTCAAATTCAAATTCGAATATCTTCTTTAGCCTTTATTAGTACAGATACAAATACAAATACAAATACGAATACACAAGACAAAATGTCAGTATCTACTCAAACTCAAATACTCGGATACCAAATACAAAAAAAAAAAAATAACAAATACGAATACAAATTTTTTCAAATCTTGTTTTTTTTTCATCTCAATAACTCGTCTGACTTTTTGCTCCTTGAGCTTCCCTTTCGCTCGCTCATCATTCAACAAGAGACTCACAACATTTGGCAAAATACATAATGAACCGGACACCTAAAGCTGTATCGGTAAACACGTTCAGATTGAGTAAATACATTTACATTTTTTTTTATATCAGTCATTTACATTTGTAATTCAGACCTCATGCTTTCTCTCTCTCCTCTTTTTCTCTCTCTCTCATTCACTCGAAAACAAATCAACCACCATGTAATTTCTACCATCTCCATAACATAAGTATTACACAAAATTGCATTTCAATCAAGTTTTCAGCATGGAAAATCCGCGATGAGTGAAAGCAATCCACACATTTTTCATTTCATAATTCTGTAATTTGGAAGACAATATAAATATCTGTGTAATGATTAAATTGACGGATGGATGAAGAATGAAATGGAGTTGTTTCAAATCTAAATAAAGAATTCCTGTGCATAATGCGGAGGGGAAAAGGAAGAAAGAAAAACAGAAAGATGGACATCAATTTATCATAATTTCCTCGGTATGTACATTCCATGAATAAAGTTGACTGACTAGAATTATGTCATTTTGTGAGTAGAGAATAGGAGTAGAGAATAGTGAATAGTGAATAGAAAAATACAGATAGAAACAACTCTGCTCGCTCCATTGTGGACAATAAAAAGGCATGAAATCATGAAGTGGGCCATCTTTTTTTCTTCTTCTTCCTATTTTCTATTTACCCTGTGTAATAAAGGGCTATAAAGAGCGTTTCCAAATCAAGAATTTCATAATTGAGAACTGTAACCGAGGATTTGTCATATACACATCACAATTTTCCTATCATGAGCAGATACATAATAATAATAATACATAATATCGTATGTAGCTACAGCTACACACACCATAAAAATCATATCATATAAGTAGACAGTAGAGATATTCATATGAATAATATAATACTGGAGATACCCTTCGTTTTTCCCTCTATCATCATCATACAAAATACGAATACGAATAGGAATAGGAATTCATATGATGGGGTTGATAGCTTATGCTGATATGTAGTTGAATGTACATATACGATATGTATGTGTGTGTTTGTTGGCTCCCTTGAATTTTCCACATACATATAAAATATAAATAAATGCCCCCTCGAGGCACCCTCCTGTGAACATATTACATATGTAGTTGACTAGGTAAGCAACATATTACACCATTGCATAGTCCACAGTCTAGAGTCCACACTGCACACACACACTCAAAACTCCGCCTATGGTTTCTAAATGAGAAATTTCAAAAAATATACAGATATATTTAAAAAAAATCCAGTACAAAATGATGGTCGCTTCTTCTTCTTCTCTTTCGTCCTCATCGTCGTCTTCGTCTTGGTCGTTTTCTTCTTATTCTTCAGCCTCAGCCTGCGGTCCGATTTTTTCTTCCAAACTATCACACGAGAGATGGAAACATTTAAAGACGGTGCACCAGCACCAGCTACAATCTACAATACATGTAATAGTCTAATAGTGTATGTAATAATAATAATAATAATACATATGACATTGCATTGCATCATCGTGATCGCATGCCCTGTCCCTTTTCTACTCTTCTTCCCTTTGGAACAAAAAACAGCGTATTATTATGTCATAGTGAACTATAGCACCCAATTTTTTCTTCACATACTTCCCTTAAGGGTACACACAATTTCATTTATCTCTCCACTTCGTTCTCTCTCTCTCGTTCGCTCTCTCTCTCTCTCGCTCTCTGTGCTTACTAAATGGAAATAGTCAAAGTCCCTGTATATTATTATATTATCTACCTTCATATGTGAGTGTGTGTAGTTGTAGTTGTATAGTTTCATCATAGTTTTTTTTTCATTTTCTCTCTCTCCGAGGGTTTAATCACGTATATAACCTTTTTTTAAATTAAATGCCAATCAGTTGGTGGAAATTCGAGGGAGGATTCAAAAGGTAGGGGTTCCCTTATTTTCTCTTAAGGGTCAACAACTACACATTGCATTATTTTCTTCTCATTGTCTATGTGTATGTGTGTGTGTGTAGACTAGTGTAGAGTAGGGATATAGTGAATGTGGATAGATATGTGATGATGACCTCTCTCATGTTGCGTGAGTGATCCAGTCTCGAAAATTATCAACTATCAACTATCACCCTCTTCGTCCGACGACCATCGAGCTATATTATTTTATTCTATATCTGTACTGTATATTGAGGAGATTGGATTGGACACAGTAACTAAAAACAGAAAACAGCTTTTAATATTTGACTCCAATACTGTCTTTGCTTCTCTTTCTCCCTATCTCTCTCCCTCTCTCTCTCGTTCTCGCTCTCTCTCTCTCTCGACCAAATACAAAAAAAAGAATTACCGACTACAAAATCATGGTGAATTTATATGAGTTGTGGTTGTATCTGTAGAGGGAGAATGGTGAGAGGAGAGAGAGAGAGAGAGAGAGAGAGGTGAATGCCGGTACAATGTACAATCTGTTTTTTTCCTGACTGGCCATAAATATTCTGTCAATTCGTATGTACGTGCGTGGATTTGTATGGGATGGAGAGTTTGGTTTGGAGAGCATTTAATAATAGTCACTACGGCTGGCTTCTTCATCTCGATCTTGTTCTGTTGTTTGCGGGTTCATGTTGATACTCATGTTCATTGTGCATGTTTTACTTCATCTCCTTCTCTTTCTTCTCTTTCTTCTTGGTCTTCTCATTCTGCTCGGCTCACTTATTTTTCCTAAGGACTTTTTCACTGGGCGTCCTCTTTGACTTGTTTCATTTTTTTATATATATATATCGTACCTATTCTGTACGCTGCAGACTGTTCTGACTCTTGAGGAGACTCGAGACAAACCAACTCCACAACTCGAAAAAATCCTGCCGCTCCCGATTCATTATTATTATCAACATTTTATTTTGTCCTTGCGTGTGAGCATCTTCGTCTTCTTCTTCTTCTCCGTCTTTTTCTTCACCCTCCATTTTTTTCATGTCCAACAACTCGCAAGATTAGTTTGAGACTGGAAGACTCAAGTCTCTACACACACTCAACTCTCACGGCAATCAAATCTCTTTTCAAACCTTTTGTTTTCAATCCTCATTGTACCGATACATAAGGAAATTACCCACAAAATCCTCATTGTCTTTCTCTCTTTCTCTCTCTCTATTTCTCTCTTTCTCTCTCTCTCCCTCTTTTTCTATTTATTTCCAGTAATTTAATGTCTTTTTTCTGCCCCTATTTTCTGTAACTCACAATTCATTTTCAAAAACGGTGATTCTTTCATACCTTTTGAACTTTCCAAGTATCATGAACACATGGAAATGAAAATGAAAAGTAAATGAGAAAATGACTCAGTTTACAGACGACAGTGTAACAGTTAAAAATCCTCGGGTATTTCAAAATGAGAAAAGAGATTAAAATTGGCCAAGTTTATGAGCGTGAATAAACGTTGGAGGAAATGTCATTTGTCATTTTTGTCACCTCCATGTAATTTTATGAGGAGAGTTTTGTGGCGGTGGAATGGGTTTTGGGTCGTGAGTTTATTGGTTGAAGGTTGTGGATTGTGAATTGTGAACTGTAGACACTGGAACCAATGCTCCTCATAATCTGTAAAATCCGTAGACAAAAGTCCAATGTCAAAAGAAAAGGCTATAGAGAAGAAAAGAAAGCTTGATTTTCGGAGGGTTTGACTTTGACTCCACTCATCGAGTTTCAAAATTCAAAAGGACCACAAAAAAAATACCACGCGACAACTTGACATTTGACATTTGACACTAATAAATAGTTACAAAAGACACATTGAGAATCATCACGATGATGAGAATGGCAATGGAAATGGTCCATTGTCATCATAAAATGAGGATGACACAAAAGGATTCAAACTGAATAAGTACATAAGATATACATACAGATATATAGAAAGAAGAAGGAGGAGAAGGGAGAGACGTCTGCCTCTAGACTCTAGAGAGAGAGAGATCGTAATTCTTAATTCATAGCGGAAAGGTAAGGATATAAATTAGAATATTTAATGTTGTAAATATATCTATCTGTATATGTGTGGCCTGTGGCTTATGCCTTGTGCCGTATGCTTTATGCCTTTATGGATTGGAATGAATAACCCGGCCAAAAACAAAATACGTTTCCTTTGGTGTGGTGTTGGAACACTTGGAACTGTTCAAAGACGAGCTGTTTGAAGGCGAGAGCATGAAATTGATATGGGTTAGTACGTTAGTAGTAACAAGTTGCAAGTACATACAATACAATATATTGTAAGTGCGAGGAGTCCTCTCTTCTGTTTGTGTTTATTCTTATTCTTATTCTCATACTCTTTTATTTTAATAGCCTCCTTAAGTTTTCCCTTTTTCTTTGCGTTGGTGCACGTTGTAAAATACGGCTTTAGCTTTAGCTAGGGCGAGAGTTGATTTCCCCGTCCCCACAGTCTGACTCGTCGTCTTCTTTTTCGTCTCCTCTTTGGTTTGGCTGTGACTGTGGCTGTGGCTGTGGAAGATGGGTGAAGCGACCCTTGGCCTAGAGTTGGTTGAAGTGGCTGCCAAGGTATGTCCAGTCAATAATGTATTGTCTTCTATTGTACTCCTACGGTCATGCTATTATTGTCTTGTCTTATCTTCTGTTCTGTTCTGTTCCCTCTTCCTCTTCCCTCGCCGAAATTCGTAATCGTAATTGTAATAGTAATGATAGTCTCTGTGGTCTCTCTCTCTCTTGTCGATAGTTATATAGTTATATGTAGTTCCTCCTGTCTTGTCTTCAAGATGTCCCGAGTCCTTGGTCTTTGGTCGTGGTGTTGGTGTTTGGTCCATATTCTTCATAGGAGCTGTAGGAGCATCAGTATTATCAGTATATAAGTACGATATTTGTAGGTACATACACATAAAAACTGAAGCTCATTGGAAAATCCCATTTTGTTTCATATTCCATTTCATTCCATTCCATTCGAGTCGAGTCCCAAACAAACTCCCACCTCATCTACATGTAAATTTCCTCCGATTTTCGGCTTTGAGAAAGAATCCCAATTTTCCCCATAATTAGAAAAAAAGCTGCCTTTTCCCCGCTGTGCATTTGACAATGGGACGAGTGCCGAAAAAGAAAAGAGAAAAGGTTAACTTGTGTGTGCCCAAACACAAACCATATATATCTGTATCTATACGATATTATATGCACATCATTGCACATAACATACATACACACAAATAGAATCTCTACATTTTATATTGGATACAGTACAGACTGCATTATGTACATACATCGAGTGCATCGAGTCTGTCTGTAGTCTGTAGTCTGTACTCTCTGTACACTGTACCTACAATCACCAGAGCGCATTTCTACGGGGGGATTTTTCTTACGCACTATTTTACTCTTTTACTATGACTAGTACTATGACTATGACTATCTATCTGTGTGTTGTTTTGTGTGTGTGTGTGTGTGGATTTGTTCACAATATGATTTGTTTATACTTCCTTATATGTCCGAACCTCCCTTTACCTTCCCTACTAGACATCTACTCTATAATATAATAAAACCATCATCCATCTCCATACCACCAAATCATGCCCTTCATTTTCTCCTTTAGATTTTCCCTGTCTCTCTGGACCAACTTAACTTAACTTAACCACAGACACAATGGTCCTTCTCTCCAACAATAATAATAATAATAATAATGCCTCGTCTTTACTTATTACTTATTACTCGAGAGAGTTTAAGTTTAAACTTAGTTTAACGTGGACTTTTCACAGAGTCGTCCGTCCGTCCATCCATCCAGTAAGTCATATGAACTGTAAAACAAAATCTGTTAAAAAACACCGCCTACAAATATCTACTACACATAAATAATAGGGATATCGTTGTATTCAAACTGTACACTGTATTGTGTTTGTGTTTGTATCTGTATCTGTAGGAATTATCTATATAAATATAAATATACACATTTACCAGTAGAAAAATAGGGATATGTACGAGAAATCCTAATTGAATTTCTATAATAATGTGTAATGATATATTGAGTTGGAGGCAATGTTCAGTTTGTTTCATTGGCAGCATCATTTCATACATAGTGTACTTATTATTATTATAAAAGAATTTCGAGAGGAGTCTGAGAGATGGGACACGTTTAAAATAGTTGTGTAATTGAGGAGGACTCTCAACCTCAACTACACAACTGGAATTGAGAGGGAAACATGTCGTCATGTGATATTTGGTTGGTTGGTTGGGGTTTCATGTTGGAAATATCCAAATATCTGTAGTATATAAATTAAAAAAATAGATGTTTCATTAGTTTCATATATACCTACATTTTGGAAACTCTGGGTGCTGCACAATTCACAATCGGACAGTTCTTCAAGCTGACTGGATAAACGTACTCATCCTTTTCCTTTACCTGTAGATACACGTTGACTTTACACTATTGACTACACACTTTGAATCCGGTCTTTGAAGTTTCACATTTATTTTTTCATTTTCGTTTTGGTTTTTCGATTTTGAGGGAAAAGGTCGCTTTATCCCCATCTAATAACTATTTCTCTCGCCACATATACCTATTATAGTGAAACAGATATAGAATTTAGAAGCAGTTACGTATGTACGCCAATTATGTATGTTATGTATGCTGCACGGCTAAAGGTCGTTGTTGTTATTATTCCGTTCTCTCTCTCTCTCTCTCTCTCTCTCTCTCTCTTTCTGGCTCCCATGTATTTGAACGTATAGAAAAGTATTTACATATTATTATATACTTACAGTCTATGTGAGTATATTTTGGTGTCTCAAAGATGAACCGACCGAACGATTCCTTGTGAGGAGACTGAGAAAACTCTACCTGTAGTTATAGCATAGCAGTTGAATTTGGATTGGAACGGCAGGAGGAAGAAACGATGGACGAATATTATTATTATTATTATTATCATCATCATGCCGACAATATTTTATGCATACGGATGGACACAGTTCAGTTTGTAATGGGGTTTTGGTTTTTTTCCCTGCTGTTGTGATGCGCTTCTTCTGTTCTTCATTTCTGTCATCCTCACTCCTCATTGCATCTCAAATATGTACACACGAGTGAGTATCCCCTTCTACACATACTCACTAGGCTAGGTATGTCTGTAGTCTGTCGTCTGTAGTTCACTACCAATTCATTTAATTTCCTACACATAAAGTATACACGATCCACGAGATTTTTCTGTAGACAAATCTTCGGTAGACAGATTTCTCGATGATCTTGTACTACTACGAATACTAATACTAATAATAATAATCCGTTGGAAGTATAACAACAACCAAAATGTACAAATTACACATGAAATTTCAATTTTTCTACCGTTTCTTCTCAAGATTGTAGATATTTTGGTCATTCCCTCGTAAGTAGTCCTCGTTTTTTTTTCCTATTTAATTCTTCTCTCTGTAAGTAGTTTCCATATCTTTATCATTTGATTTGACCATTGTAATTGCATTGAATATTGTAAATTGTAAATGAAATGGAATGGAATGGAAGATTGGATGGAATTAGGAATCAAAAAGTATATGGACAAGACTTGATTTTCATATATACAATTTTTTTTTATCATATCCAAATTGTAGGTTTTGCCTGGTGGACAAGTCATGATTCCCATTTTGGTGAATTTATTATGCAAATCCTTTTGTATGGAAATACGTACAAACATCTTTTTTCCCTTCTCTTTCTCTGCACTCCTGTACTACATATACTTATCTATCAAGTAAACATGAACTTGCTGTATAAAATATAAAATATATAAAATGTAAAATATATCGATTCCTGTCGATACACATTTCATTTCATAGCTTATACACAAATATTCAGAGTCAGACATATTGGTGAGTAAATGGTAAATGCAGGATTGTTTTTTATGTATATAGTAGTGAATTGGTGAATTCACAATGTAGAATACGATATGTATATAGAATGTACATATCTACGTACATATGTTTGCAATCTCATTGCAAGATGTGGAATTGAACGCCTCCGCCCAACAGATACTCATGATTTTGTTGTGGCTCTTTTTTATAGCATGTACACACACTCAAATATATGCATCATTTTTGTTATAGTTACGTACGGCAATGGAATAGATTAGCAAGTGGAATATGCTCAGAGAGAGAGACGCTTCACAATTTTACTCGTTTAGAACTGTGGGCCGACACCTAACCAGAGCAGAGCAATAAGAAAATGAAGACAAAGGCAAAAGACAACCAAGAAAAAAATAAGAAGAAGACGACGACGACGAAATGAGAAGACGACGACAAACGACGTCAACAAAGGTTCTTTATGCACAAGCAGAGTTGGAGATTATAAAATGTACTCAGGTATATATGCAAGGATTTTTTCAACTTGTAACTTATAACGAACGTCGAATGTCTAATCACGCTCTGTCTCTCTCTCTCACACACACAAGTCTCAACCTCCAGATCCAAGAGATCGAATGATCTCGCTCGTTTCTCCTCACCTTCCAGCCATTCAGTTTTTTCTCGTGTTCTTCATTTTCTCAGTTATCCTTCGTGAGCATCACACTCTCATACCTTACATACTCACCTTATGCTTAATGCTTATGCATCTCGACTGCAGTCGACACTATAGATATTCAGATATTCTATTGTACGTGCTCAAGTACATGTATGTTTTCTGTATTGTGTATCATACATGCATATAATCGCTAATAATTGCAATACAGATACAGATAGTGCATACATATCTGTACAGTCTACACACTCTACTACAGTACATGGGACATGTATCGTACATGGATACACATGGGAGTTTTGCCTTTTCCTATTACCAACAGTTTGATTCCCGTGTGGATACACATTTTTTGGAGTCCTCCATAATTTTTGATAGATACATAATACATAGTTTGAGTTTTAGATAGAGCTGAACGATTCTCTAGTTGGAATCAAATTGCACTTGTCTTGTGTGTAGGCTTTACATATTTATTCTGTTTCTGATCAAGTTCTCGCATGTTCTCTCTCTCTCTCTCGCTCTACCTGCATTCATGTAAATACTTTGACTTGAATTATCCTCCAAGGGAATCCTTTCTTGAGGTGGATTTTTCATGGTGATGAACGGATGACGGAATGGCATAAAACAACATTGAGAGACAATACAAAAAGTCACACAGTAGTCCAACTTGAATTATTTATTCAAATTTAAGTATGTATATTCAATGAACTTTGAGGATTTACAAAAAAATTACTTTACAAATTTACTAAATGCAACCAATTTCCATAATTATTCCCCACATTCTTTGGTTTGGCGTAGACCAAGAAAAGAAAATGATGATGATGAATTTTTTTACGAAGGGTTTTCTATGATGGTTTATGGTATTTTATATTGAGAATAAAAAGGGTTGAGGGAAAACTTACTCGAAAGTTGAAAGCGTCAAAGGTCATGGACGCTCTTAACTTTGCAATTTGTCTATGGTAATGAATGAACAACATCAAATTGAACATAGGGAAAGAGCAGATCTGCATTCTATACTTATTTTGTATGGAAAATGACGTAATGGGAATTCTTACAAGATATTCTCGATGTATATACCGTCTATCAGTGTGTGTATTTTTTGTCTCTTGTCGCGTGTCAATGAAATAAGCCGTGTTCTGCGGGGATTCTGGGAAACGATCGATCAAATCCGAGTAACTATTTAATTATATACTTACGTACACAATTAAATACACGTTCAAGACAGATACACACAAGGACTATTAAAGAAAAATTAAAGTTGGTTCATCTTTGGTGATTGGTGATTTGTTATCGTGATTGTCAAGTTGATGAGTGAGCTCGAGTCGTTTTGTTTTGTTTATTTCTTTGACAAAGGCAAAGTCGTCCCATCAACATGAAATGAAATGTCATGGAACACATTAACCATTAACTATTAAACTATTAACTTTACAAACTATGTATGTAAACTCTCAGGAAGAAACTTTACTCGGAATTCGGCTATAAAAATCCCATTCACGTCTGTCGTCATGCACTGTGCCTAACCGTTTTGTGTACTGTACATATTATTATTATTGTGTATGCTGTCACTGTCAGTTGTCAACATTCCTTCACTTACAGATCGTCATATTATTTATTATACATTACATTACAGGTTATCCCTGTAAATCAAATCAGTTTATTCCTGTGTTTTGTGTGTAATTATCAAGCTCTATTTCTATTTGTACAATATAAATGGAAAACATTTTGTGATTTGGAGCTTGTGCGGATTTGATTGTCGGCTTCCACAACTCGGAGGCATTTCCGAATTTGACAATTGACAATCCACAAAATCTCAAAACAAAATAACAAGAAAAAAATAAAATAGAAATCGGGTGGAATTTCTACTTTGAGTTGGGAGAGTTTGTATAAATAGTTTGTAGTTTGTCTACCCGCCAACCGCTCGCTTGTTTGCCGCAAGCTAAATTGGAAATGCCTCATCATCCGAAATGTCAACGAGACTGACAACAGTCTCGTCACGAGCCAAAGTCAAAACCAAAACCAGGAACGTTTTATCTTCTTGTACACACCGAGGGAGAAGATAAAACGTGGAATTTCATAGAGAGATCCGAC
The DNA here is from genome assembly GCA_034699125.1 of Gisinianus flammeolus. Classification (NCBI taxonomy): domain Eukaryota; kingdom Metazoa; phylum Arthropoda; class Collembola; order Symphypleona; family Katiannidae; genus Gisinianus; species Gisinianus flammeolus. The sequence continues at coordinate 14,624 of JAIUND010000441.1, read as the reverse complement.
GACCCACTACTGGAATTCCCGGGTAAGATAAAGATACAGCAAAAACGAAAAGAGAGAGAGAGAGAAATGATGAAGGAAGTGCAAGCCCATGCACAACATACAAGTTAAACCCCCTCACCCTCTCTCTCTCTCTGTCTCTCTCTGTCTTCCTCTCTCCAACAACAACAAAAACTTCCCCATTCCTCATCTCATTTTTTCACCCTCATATCGATTACACTACAAATGGTTTTTCCTTCTTTTTTTTTGCAAATCGGGTTACTGGGCAAACTGCAATTTGCAAACTTCTTACCATGCGAATTTATTTTACAAATGAAAAAAGTACGAATATTTTCACCAAAGGAAAGTGAAGGAAAGTTATAATTTAACTTAATTAAATTAGTTAGGATTCGAGCGAATGATAATTGATAAGGGCATTGGGAAATTTAGTGAGGAATTATGTGATGGGGTTAATTTTGTGATTGTATGCTGTGTGTTGTTGATTGAAGAGAGAGAGAGAGAGAGAGTGAGAGTGAGAGTGAGAGAGATAAAGAGAGAGAGAGAGTGGAGGTCGGGGGTGAAAGGAAACAAAATAGTATGAATGAATGAATGGAATTTTATCTGTCAACGGCAGTCAACGACGTAAAGGAGTTTCCGTGGTCGTTGGTATGTAAATGTAGTAGGAGGATTAGAGTGAGTGAGCCTAGCGAGGATTTTGTCGTCTTTTCCATGGTACATATTGTACTTATCTGTATATATGTGTATAGCCGTAGCCTGTGTGTATTGTGTATGTGACTGTGACTGCAAGGGAGAGAGAGAGAGAGGAGAAGAACGTGAGTGCGTAAGCCTGCGTATTTCTTCCAAATATGTTTTTCTCTCCCCTTTTTTCTGTTCGTCATAGGGAAATGTGTGTGTATTCTAGTATGTATGTGTTTGTGTGTGTGTGTCCGTTTGTGTCTCCAAGAGTGAAAGTAAAGCGAGTGTATGTGTATAGTTTTTGTGTAAGCGGACTTGGGGACACAGAACGACGGTGACAACCGTCGAGAACGCAACACACCAAACTACAGCTCGTCTTCAGCTCCGTCCCCAAACCATGCTTTTTCCTTTTCCATACCATAAAACTCACCCTCACTCTCTGAACGACACGACGACTGGATGGATCTTCCCATCTTTCCATGTACAATGTACATACATTTACAACTTACAACTTACAATTCTCGGGATGATTCCGCATTATTTCTATTGGTATTTCTATTTCTACAAACTCTGAATCTACAAATCCCTTCATTTCTTCACACTTTAAATTAAATGTTCCATCTTAAAATATCGTTTATGAGACTTATATTTCAAATTACATCTAATTAATTATGTAATATTTAGCTAACTGCCATTCAGACTTTCAATTGACAGAAAAAAATGCAATTTTTTTTAACGTTAAAAAAAGTTGGTCTCATCTTGTTTTTATTGAAAGTCTCAATCGTTTCAATTTGTACATAAAATAGTGTATTTTATCAATGCAACAGGACAAAAGGACAAAAGGGTATCGGCATAATCATTAATCATTATACCGTATAAAATAATGAAATCCAACAAGGAAAAATTTGAACAACAAATGACTAGAAAAACACTTGCTAATTTTGTACGTACGAACATGACTGCACTAAAACATTTCACTGAAACTTTGGGGCTTTGCTGAAAATATCCCTTTTTGCACATCACTTTCATTTGAATATGTTCAAAAGTTATTGAAACGGATAGCTTTCACGGATAGCTTATCGTTAGTCTTATTGTAAGTTTAGTTTAGTTGTTTAGTAAGTAGTCGGTCAGATTGTCGCGAATGAATCCCACAAGGCAAAACACGCTTGAGGATGTGAAAGGCAACGCAACTCAACGCAGCCGTGACTGGACATGTCACACTTGATATAAATACAAACTATGGCTATAAAATATCACAAAATACACTTTACAACCAACCACAAGCAGTGAGCACGTCCCTCCCAGCAAAAGACGAAGAAGAAGATGAAGAAAAAACTCTGTAAACGTAAACTGACTAAGGAAATGCTTGAAGCACGTGCTTTGGACACGCTTCGAGCTCGCACTAATTGATTGACGATTTCATCTGTAATCTGTAAATATCATGGAAAAAACTCCACTGTCTCTCACTCAACTTTATTCCATCTAAAAAAAAATACAAGAACAAGAACTAGAAACGAGAAGAAACCACGGAAAAATTGATAGGATTTTTTCGATCTGTATATTCACACGTTGACGGTGTGCTTTGTCGCGTCGCACATTCACTCACTCACTCAGTCACATGACGATTTGGACACCACGTGGTCTTGGTCTGTCCCACGCTGGATCTACATATAAATATGTATTAGGTATTAGAATGTGTCTGTTTTCCACTACTATCTTATTACAAGTAGAAATGAAATGTCGTCACTGTACAAAAACTGAATTCTGGATTCCATAGTTCTTTGCTCATAGAAGCTACTGGATCACGGACTGACTGGCTGACTGGCTCGTTGATTTCCTGGTAATGAGTAGCAGTAGTAGCAGCAGCAGCAAGAGTCGGCTGATGATACGGAATGGCGATGATGGGAAGAAGGAGAAGGAAAAGATTTGGATGTGAAAACTCTCTCTCTGACGAGAGTAAATTTTGGATTTGGATAAAATTTTCCTTTGGGTAATTGTTCTCATGTAGTTTATATTTTCTCTGGCCTCCTCTTCTGTAGTTTTTAGTCTGTAGTTGGTTCAGCAGCTTCAAGTCAGAGTTATGATTTGCGCGCTGGAACTACAAACACACACACACACACACATTACACACAAGATATTGGGGCTCACTTAGTTTTTTCTTCTCTCTCTCTCTCTCAGCTCTCTATTCAACTTCAACTTGAGCGTCGCTTCGTTTTCTCTTCTCGAACAAGAGAGAGGAGAGAGAGAGAGAGAGAGCGACAGAGAGAGAACAAGAGAGCCAATGCCAATACGGAAAACTCAAAGGAAACGGAGCGAAAGGCTACTCGTATTCGTTTCGTATACTCAAACTCAAAATGTGGGATCTTGGAATGCTTCGAATGCAAGTGAGACAAAACGGGGTGAGAAGTGAGAAAGAACGTACGATTAGACTTGCCTTTTCCTTTTCCTTTTCCTTGTCTGTTAAGTTAACTCTTCTGATCGTGAGTGAGTTGGTTGGAAATATTTTTTTTTACTCTTTGCTTATTCAGCTTTTCCCAAAGTTGAAACACTCCAAAACTCAAACTATAGGTATCTGTATTTCTGTATATGTATTGTACACGTTTAGTTTAGCAGTGGCAGTCTTCATCTTCATGAGTATGAGTAGACTCTCGCTATCTTTCCCTTTTCACTGTATATATACTGCATATTTCCATTCGTAATGCAATTCCTGCTTTTGGCTTGCTTGGAAATGCAATGCAATTCCATTGCAAGTCCTTGCAATGAAATGAAATGCTAGCAGCTTCAAGTTTGAAGTTGTAAGTTTTGTAATAGCAATATAAACGAGAAATGTTTTCTTGGTGGTGTGAGAGACTGAAAGACTCTGCACTATGCACCAAATGTATATGTACTCTTGTACTCACTATTACTATACTGACTAGTATTTACTAACCCCAATGCAATGCAATGCGAACGAGGTTTGATTATATGATATTATGACTTGAATGTGTGTGTGTGTGTGTGTGTGTGTAGTTTAGTAGTTTGCACTTTGTACAGTTTCCTATGCAGTGGACTCTCTCTGCATTTGCAGCAGGAGTCTATGGAGACTTACTTTACATATTATTATTATTATTACATCTTCATCCACATTCACATCCCCCCGTCTTCATTCAACTACCAATCGTGTAGATTTGTAAATTATTACACAGTTTGCCTACCCTATACTATACGCTCTCTATTCTCTATTCTGTATTCTGCATCCCCTCGCATCGCATCTCATCTCATCATTCCATATCGTGTGTACCGTACTAATTATAAAGTGTGTGCATATTTATGTAGTGAGTAAATATAAATATAAATGAGGAGGCCATCATGTAATTTTGACTGAGTGTAAATTTCAATAAGTACGGATATTCTATTCTACTATTCTTCCATGTATTTACTGTATGTAGTCTTCTATTCCTATTCGACTCTCGAATAGAAATCTCTATGCGGATTTTAGTTTTACCCTTGTAAATTTCACTAATGAAACTCTGAAGGAAGTACATAATTATGTACGATATAAATATGAGTTGCATTCATAAAATATTATTTCCTTATGTTCGTTTTGAATTCTGAGGGAATTTGAATTCGGGATGGTCTACAATCTACAATTCTTGTACAGATGACGATAAAGAGAGGGAGAGAGAGAGAGAGAGAGAGAGAGAGAGATTTCACTCCCCTAGAGTTGCCGCATGATGAAATGGTGATTTTTTGGGATTTTCGGATGCGCAGAAACGTCCGGACTGGATGAAATGTGTGCATATATATCGTGTATATTTATATATATATATATATTTGGGTGTGTGTGTAAGTATGAATCCTCTATTTTTCTTGTGGTGAGCATGGAAATTCCATAGGGTTTTAATTAATTGCAAGAGACAGGCAGAAGAGGAACCAGCCAGACTCTAGCCAAGAGTAAACTGTTTGATGTTTTACAGCTGGGGGGTATCTTTTATCCCTTTTCCCCACACACACAAACATAAATATATATAATATACACGCACTTACACGCTAATACACGCTGTCAGTGGGACTTGAGATGTCGAGTCAAAGCCAACGAAAACCAACCGGGGTATTTCTGTTGTGAGAAACCTAAAATACGAATATATCTGTATATCCCAATCAAAAGGGGTGGTTTCTCCTCTCTTTTGAATTCCGTACCGATTTCCGTTCCCGTTTGGTCACCACTCAAATCCTAATTACAGTTTCATTTAATTTTTTTCACCCTCAACCTTCACATGGACTTTGTGTTACTTTGACAAATCTTCCAAGTTTTTCTCTCGTTCTTCCAGGAAATTTCATATTTTGATATACATACAGGGTTGCGTCTGGAATCTGGAATGTGGATCCTGGATCCTGGATTTTGACCAGGATCACATGAAATCGAATGTCGCTTTCATTTTTCTGAACAGGCATGCGCTGCTGATGCATAATTTCACATGTTTTTTTATAGTCCTTGCTAGGTGATTTTGACGATCCTTCACTTATTTGCTCGTCGTCAGTAGTCTCCTTCCAGGGTTCATTTTAAACTTAAATTAAATGCAAGGCTCAGCTTCATTTTTCATACTAATAAAACACAGATTTACTACTGAAGTGAATGATTCAATGAGTGCAGATAAACTACAGTTGTTTTCTCTCTCTGTTACGTGAATAATTCTGTTACATTATGAATGATTGTTATAATATAATCAGGGTGGTAAATAGTAGTAAATACACACACACACACAGATTACAGATTGCAGATGGACAGGAGCAGACAGACAGACACGAAATGCAGTGAAACTGAAGGAATATGAGTACTGTGGTAATTTGTTTGTGTGTGGTGCATGTTTGCTGGTGGTTTGCTGGTAATTCAAAGTAATGGGCATGTAATTTGAATGCAGGTTCTTGCTGAAGAAATGATGTAATTTCCACAATGAGATTCAATTGCTATGGAGACCAACTCAAACCAAACCAAACCCCACACACACAAAAGACAACACAATAAACACTAGTCACAAGTCACAAGATAAATTAAACATGTACGAACGGCACTCCAATATGCAATCTCTCTCTATGGAATATGGAGTTTTTTTAGGGTGCAAACCGAAAATGAAGATGTGCCTGCCTGCCCAGCCTGTTCTCTTGTTACTCGTTATTAATACATGCATACGCAGACAACGACATAACTAAAACAAGATTTAATTTTAATAGCCAACTGCTCCTCACTGCTCTCATATTTGTATTTGTATTTGTGTTTGTGGTTGTGTGTGTACGGATAGAAGTATGTACGAGTACAGATGAGTGAAGAAGACTCCTTCACACACATTCCAACATTGTCATTGTGCGTGTGTAGTTTTTAATTTTAATTCTAATGTGAATTTAAACGATTCAAACTTGCAAATCATTTCCCGTCATTAAATTCACACACACACACACATACAAAAAAACTAAAGTAAAGCAAAGAGTGGAGAGAGACGAGCAAAAATAAAAACATGAGGATGAGGGAGAGTTTAGAAATATCAATACTCGTCAATACAGAGAGAGAAAGAGAGAGAGAGATAATGCGAGCACATTCTCCTTCACACTCTTCTAATTTGTTTACACAATGGCTCGAGCTTGACGTGTATTTGCCATCAGGTAAATTAATTATTAATTAGTTTCTCATTATTATACGGATACATCTCATTCATCTTGTGTAACACAAATACTCTGTCCACACTGAAACTATATACAATTACGCACAAGCTCGGTGACCTGTGACACTCCATTCTGCTTCTTCTTCCCTTCCCCATCGGAAATCGGAAATTGGAAATCCATTTTCCACACACACGTCATTCCATCAGGGGGCATGAAAAACGAAAACCGATTGTACATTACATACACGCTTTTCATCATTATTTACATTAGAATAAATTTCATATTTCATATTTCACTCCTTTTCCCTGTTGATAATTGACATCATTCAAAATTCTCAGAGTTATTTTATGTAATAGTCAGTATTTATATTATTAGAGTCACTGAAAAAACCAAGAAATAAACAGATTTAATGTTTACTGAAAAGAAAGCTTGACTCTAGATTTTTTAAATTTGAAAAAATTCCATAAATGAATTGTAACGGATCCATAAAGGTTAATGTAAAAACATATAATGATAAAAAATATATATAACCGGGAAATGCAATAAAATACTAGGGAATAAAAACGAAAACACGTGTGAAAAAAATGAAAATCTTTAGCATTCGATGAGTCTAAAAACTAGAAATGAACGGCTGGAAAAAGCGGCGCATAGAGATAGAAAGGAAAGGGTAGTTTTAGTTTTATCCTGGCTGATAGTATTTGTATTAGTCCTTATAATATACCCGTCGTTTTTTAGATCTGTCGCTCGTTCTCTCGCTCTCTCTCCCACACATTACAAGCAAGCAAGGAAGGAAGGAGCAGAGAGCTAGAGAAAGAAAATGTTGTTAGTAGTTAGTAGTCGTTTCGGGGTATAGTTTAGTTATGTAGCTAGTAGCTGTCTGTGTGACTGTGTGTGTGTGTGTGTGGATATTGTGAGCAGTGAGCAGGTAAGTCGAGTTGATAGTTTTTTTTTGTCAGTGGCTCCGTGTTGACACACCCCAAATGTCTGCTGCTGTCCAATGTCGCAGCAGAAGAAGGAGGCAAAAGCGAAGAGAGCGAGAACGTGGAGAGTTGTACAACATTTTTTTGTGAATGTTCGTATATGTTCGTATGGGATGGCAATGGCAATGGCTATGGCATGGCAGTGCTGGCGTATACTGTTGCTGTATATGTGTGTGGTTGGTAGGTTTTTTGGGTAGCATCTTTCTGAAGTCACAGTGATCGTCCGCCGTCGTTCGTCTTTGCGTCTTTGCGTCCTCAACGACCAGGACTCACTCTGACTGTGGACTCTCTGTGTATGTGCACTCTGACTCTCTCTGTGTATCCTCTGTGTATGTGTGTGTAAAATCTACTCACTCTCTCTCTCTCTCTCTCCCTCTCTCTGTCTTTTTATCTGTCTCTCCTTTTGGTTCCTCATCACATCACTAACAACAACAACATCACCACTCACACCAAAAAACAACCAACTACCATCATCATCATCACCAACGATCGTCATCCCTTTTTCTCTCTCTCTCTCTCACACAGTTTTTCGTCCTCTCTGTCTCTGTCCGTGTCTCAGCTTAGAGTCTGTGTGTGTGTGTGTGGAGGAGAAGGAACGGAGCACAAGAACAAGACGAAGACGAAGACGAGGACGAGGAAAAAAGAAGAAGAAAAACTTTTATCTCCCTATTACCCAACAAAGCAAAGCAAAGCAAAGCCAAAAGCAAAAGCTTACATATAGGAGAGAGAGTGCTGTGTGTCTTTAGGGGCCTCCAAACCACGCGACTGTCTCACGCCACACTTTTCATTGTCCGTTCACAACACTGTAAGGTAACAACACTTTTTCCACAACTCTTATTGTATATGTATAGATATAGATAGATCATTCAATTGTGTGTGTGTTTGTGGTGTGTGTTTCATTCCTGTCTCTGTTTGTGTCTGTGGATGTGGATGTCGTCGTCGTCGTCCTCCTCCTCATCGTCTCTCTCTCTCTCTCTCTCTCTCTCTCTCTCATTCACACTCTCAATTTGTTACAGCACAGTACACGTACAATCATTTTCTGTAAAGTATATTTAGTACACACACATTTTTTTTAATAAACCAATTTAATTGACACACATGGCGAATTGAAGAGTTTTGAGCTTGACAAAAATTATACAAATTACGGATACAAAAATTACAAAAAAAAATCCAGTGCGACGCAATCAAAAAAGAAATCTCTTCATCTCTTCATCGGATTGTTCAGTTTCCCTCGGATTTTATAAGAATCATCATCATTTGTTTGAGTTTCACAGTGTGAAATCCACAAAATCCAGAATTCCCTATTTCAAAGTGATCCAGTGTTATACAAAAATAATTAATATCATAAATAAATAAATAAATAATAAAAATATAGTGCAAGTGTGACAAAAAAAATAAATAAATATTTCCTCAATTTGAATTCGAAATTGAATTTCTTCTGTCCTGTTTTGGAGTTTGGAAATTGAAATTACAGAGTAAATTTTTCAGAATTTTTTTTACGATACATTATAAATACAGAATTAAAGGAGTTTTCTCGTTGTTTTCCAAGTTTTGTGTACTTTTTAACTTGGGGAATTCGAGTTTGATTGTTTATTTGGTGCTTTTTTTTTTTGTTTTTTACAAAAACAAATCAAAAACCTGAAACACATTTTAATAAAAAGTTTCCGGCTCAACTTTATATTTTACTCTTCTCCGTTTTACGTTGAAGCGTTTCAACTTTATTTGCTATGTTTTGGATCTGATTTATCTGGCCTCTTTCTCTCATTTTCCATTCAAAGTAATCCCCTACTTTTTTTTTCTTACTTTTTGTTCGGTTTAGCTATGTGATTTATTCATGTGTTTTGAATTCAAAAAAGTTAACGAGGGTTTTGATATGAATCATCACCAAGTTGAAAGTTGAAATTACGTGAGGGGTTGAAAAGGTTATAAAAAAAATACAAAATGTGGAATTGCGCAATGGACAAGTGATTTTTTTTTCCTTCTTCAAAAAAAGTGATTGAATTTTAAAAGATTCCAGTGTTAAAAGTATTTCAATTTTCAATGTATACTTTCAACTTTAAAAAGACGTTCTGAAATCGTCTCAAATGCAATTAATTACATATAGTTCATAGTTATTGTTTGAACGATCAAAACGAAAGGAAATTTTCATTACGTTTCTCATATACCGGCGTGTATGTAATGTACAGCAATGGTAAATGTTCTAGAACCGGATTGTTTTGTTTACACCGGCAATTAAATTCAAAGTTGCTTTGTGAATGAGAAACCCTCTTGATTGATTTCCCCATGTTTGTAAGAAATATACGGATTCGCAAGAGCAAAAATCATTTGTGACAGTATGGGAGACGTTGAGATTTCAACCCCCGTCGGACTCAAACGATTTTTCCAGGTTTTAACCCCCACAACCAAGATGATTTGGATTTGTCAGTTTGATCTTTGATCTTGAGAAAATGGAGCAAAGTTGCAATGAGTTCATTTTCAAGTGAAATCTATTGAAAATAGGTTTTGTTATAGTTTGTTGAAGGATTTGTGATTTTTTTTTCTATTGTCTCCAATTCCGAAATGCATTAGAATCTATTAGAATGTTGTGTGATTTTGCTTTTATGAGAGCTGGAAATTAAGGACTCGAAGATATGATATGATAGAAAATAAATAGAAAAACATGTAGGGACTGCGAATGAAGGGAAGGGAGAGGAAGGCAATAGGAAAAGGCAGGGAAAAAATAATAATTTGACTGTGACCATCAATCATAAGAAAAAGATTAGTGTAGATTGATGATTTTCCAATAAATTAGACAGGATAAAATCAAAAACTGATCACTTTACTTTTCACTTATGTCCATACAGAAATCCATTTCTATATCTGTAAAGGTATATACGTATACACAGTATTTTTTGGGACTAGTGAACATTGAACACATTTGGCTCCAATCCAACAAAGATTAATTGACAGCATGGACTTTACCAAAAAGAAAACGGAGGAAGGGAGATGAGAAAATATATAGGGAAAAGGGGGACTTTTTATATTTTCCACTAGATTTAACACCCTCACTTCAACTATCGTATGTGTTTGTCTCTCTGTGGTCAAAATCTGTCACTTTACCCAAGCTTCTTATGTAACGAAATACCATCTTATCGTGTAACAACAGAACGGAACACAACACAACACCCACAAATACTCACACTCACTCACACAAACAACACTCACGACAAAGCAAAGTAAAACACAACACAACATACACTCATCGTCAGGAAATACAATGAAACACTCTCAAGTGAAAATCAAACTAACTATGAACAACTTGCTGTCCATACATTTCTTGCTCCACAAAATATGTTCAGAAATAAACTCCAGTACAAAAAATAATCTAATATTATCGAATAACAATAATATCTCACGCGTCTCCATTTCTTCATTTTGATTCCAATTCCAATTCCAATCGAAAATTGAGTGAGAAAGCTTAACGATGCACAAAATGAAACTTTTTTTGGGGGAGAAATGAAAACCGCAGCAGCATCTCTCAATTCATTTTGTTTTGTTTTTTTACATTACACAGAAAGTCTACTCATTTTTTTCTACAAAATAAAAATCCAGTCAAAAGCCCAGAATGTTTGATTATTCAGTTATTCAGTATGTGGAAAGAGATTTTTTGTTTTGTTTGTTTGTGATTCTGTTGAAAAGAAATTAAAGGCTTTTCCCTTACAAAAAATATGGAATTTTTTATTGGAAACTTACGCAAGTTGATTTACATTGTACAATATTTTGAGGATTTCCCAATTTTCTAATCGGTTTTTTGTGTCTATGATTAGAGAGACAGAAAAGTTGGGGAGTATTAATTCAGATTCAGATTCAGATTCAGAGTATGTGACTACCTGTATAGTTTTAGTTTTACAGTCGTTTTAGTTGGAGTTGGAGTTATCCAGAGGAGATTCTCTCTCTGTGTCTTGTCGTTTTGTCTCTTGGTTTCTTGTCTCTTGTCTCTTGGTGAGGGACCGAACTGCTTAATTACATATTCCTCTAATTGGTTCAAATTTGCATAATACAGAGTGATTCCATGGATCATTAGGCTAGGCAAAAGTTATCATTAGTCACCACAAACTGTAACAGTGTACTTACACTTACACGTACACTCTGTACACACACACAAACACATGGAGTTGGAATTGGAATTGGAGTGTGGACTGTGGACTGTTGGTGGACTGTCGACAATTCATCCTCTCCATCCATCCTTTTCTCCTTCCAAATTATTATTATTATTATTTCAAGAAGCTCATTTCTCAACTTTTAACGTCACACATTATACTTCTCGCTCCAATTTTTGTCCCCCCATTTATTTCTATACTCCTATTTATTCATTCCATATATTCCTTTTCCTTTCTTCTTCTCCTTCTTCTCCTCTTATTATTCCACTTCTCCCATTTCTACTTTTTTTGTTGGTCAGTTTAGTTGACTTGAAAGTTGAAAAGAAAAAGAAGGAGTTTTCGGTAATCGGTATATTATATTGAATTTTTGTTTTTCCCCTTCAACAATTTCAATTTCACCCTGTAATTCTAATTTAAACCAGTGACCGTCACCGTCATTTGAGCCTTTCATGTCCTGGGTAGTATTTTGTTGTCTTATTATACTTTATACTTATTGTCACAGTGAACAGTTACAAAATCCCCAGCAGTTGAGTCTCTTTATGACAAATTTAAATGATCTACTACATAGTATACGTCTGCATTCTGCATTCTGTATTCTGTATTCTGTACTTCGTGTATATTTTCTCATTGTACATATATAGAGTAAATATTGAAATTCTTATACTCATTCTCATTCTAATTATTTGGTGTACCTCACAATGAGTTTTTCATACACGTAGATATTTTGTCGTTTGACTCTTGACTGTCCTTTTGTTGTTGTTGTTGTTGTGTGTGGATTGTTGATGTCATGAGGATGTATGTTGAAGGTGCATAATGGGGATGGTATATATGTGTGTGTGTATGGAGATGGAAGTGACCGTGGAGCATTAGAATGATGATTATGATTGTATAGGTATATGTATAGTGTTGGAAGTTGGAAGTTGGAACATCATCCCCCACACTCTTTACACACTCATTCACTCCCTCACTCTCTGAGACACACAGTCACAGTAGGGGTACAAATTTACTACGGCCTATAATATTATTATCCCATTTAAGCTCCCATCTCCAAGTCCCACACAACCAAAACTCGGGAAATATCACTTTTTCACGGTATTTATCCAACAATTCCAACCCCACCCCCACCCCTCCCCCCACCTTCTCCAAATTACTTTAACTTTCATTTTAATTTTTTAAATTGACCCCAAACGACAATTGCCTTTCGTTTTTCCTTCGAATCAAAAATCCTTTCATTTTCTTCACTGTTTGAGGGTATGGAAAAATACAGATATATATATTTGTCAATTTTTAATGGGCTCAATATTCAATTTTCAATATGTTTAATGTTTAATGAGTAGTGGATATTTGGATATTTGGATTTGGATTTGGATATAACTGTATGTATGACTATGAATATGAATGGAGAGGGAGGACACACACTCGAGATCGAGATTCTTTTGACTCTCGAATCGTTGTCGTGGTTGTCGTTGAGTAAGTTTCAATAGAAATTGAAAGTCGCATTCTTATTCTATTTAGATTTCCATGTAAATTTGCAATTGTAAATTGTAATAGAGATGGATTTGAAAGTTAATTTCCATCAAATGAAATATAAAGGTGTGTAATGTGTGAATGTGTGTGTGTGAGCATTTGAAGGCATTGCATTGCATTGATAAATGTAAACAAGTGAAAAAAAAGGCAAAGTTGGTGTAGCGAGTAGAGTAGAAGGAGCGAGGGTAATTGTAATAGTAGTACGTAATATGTATTAGTAGTAGTATAAGGTAGGTGATAGGTAATAAGTTATAAAAGGTTTCTGTTTCTGTACATATCCATGGTACAAAAAGGAAACGGCCCAACTTCAACTTACAAACTTACCAGTTGACGTTCACGATTACGATTACAATATTAACAGAAAAAAAAGAGAGAGAGAATGTCGAATATGTATAGAGGATTGAGGTTTGAGAAGTGAGCAGGGAGTGAAGTGAAGTACCTACAATAGGTATAAGGCAGGCATAAGGTGTAGGTGTAGATTTACATAATATTGTAGGTATGTATGTGTATGTGTATAGTATAAAGATCTAATGGATAATGGTACAAAAGGGGTGTTTTTGTCACACACAGTGTCCCCATACAGTTAATTTGTATAGCCGCGACCTCACATATAATGACAATGACAATATCGCTGTAATCCCATGTGTATAATGTATATACAGATATTCTCTGTATGTTTGCTGTCTCTCTTTCACAGAGTGTTGTGTTTGTTGGTTGGTGGTGTCTGCTTAGACTTAATTTCTATTGACACAATTGTCGAGTTCCAGCAACTGGTATTTATTATCAAAGTGGATGATCTAATAACACAGGAAATCCTGATCCGATACCTATCGCTATAACCATCATATAAAAACTATTACTCTCTTACTCGCACTGCTGTATTACCCAAAGAGCTTTTCTCTCTGTCTCTCTCTCTCACTATCTTTCTCCACGTTTTTTTTTCATATCCATTTCCACATTTGTATTACTTATATAATATATGTACATTTTTTATTTTTTATTATATACATATACCTATACATTTTTGGGGATTTTTCATAAAGAGACAGTCGACACTCAGCAGTAGAAAAGAGAGTCAATTGATATTTGTATTTAGTACAGAGAAATGGAGTGACAAAAAACATGGTTCGTTTTTTCCCTATCACAATGCATATTATATACATTTTTGTTTTTGACACACAAAAAAATGTATAAAACCTTTTTTTTTTATACACAATATATGACAGTTGTAAAAAGTTGACAGTGTCCATGTGTGTTTATATTCCATTAGTCGTCTGGTTTTCCATTTCCATTTCCATCGGGCATTCAAACATTCAAATATCCAAAAGAGTTATCACTGTATATGACTTGACTCCGTTGCGCACGCTATAAAAGAAGAAGAAGAAAAAGAAAGAAAAAAAACCTCCGAATGTATTACAGATTGTTATGCACTTGACTTGCACATTCGACATGTAATACAAACACAAACACACAGTGCAATTGCAGTGGGGCCCAACAACATTGACGAGCGAGAGAACTCGTCTTATTCTCCATTTCCTATATGCAGATGCAGATACAGATATACAAATACAAATAGGCACGAATATATACGAATACTCCCCGTTCAAGTTTTCACTGTATAGAATGAATATGCATCTCAACTGTGTGTGTGTGTGTGTGTGTGTGTGTG